>JANIJH010054092.1:0-10024 GCA_024520975.1 Erythroxylum areolatum | reverse complement strand
ACTTGTTGCTTACCAAGCCACCCACTTGAGAAGCTAGTCGCCAGAAATCAAGGACGAGGAAGGGAAGCTGTCTACGAAGCTTTGCTCCCCCCCCCCACCCCCTGTAGTCTTAGTACTCGGCTTGTTGCTACTTTGATTCAAAAGGTAACCGACGGTTCCCGACTTTATCTGGTTTCCGCAACCGTAACTATTTGTCACTCCGATTACTTCATCCATAAACCCTTTGTCTTTCAATAGCGGTACGCTCTAAAAAAAAGTAAAGGATAAGCTTGCATTCTATTCTAGAAGCGGTAGCTTCCCGCCTCCTTCATTCCTACTGCCCCCTTCGGTGATCAGTTCCCTTCCCTTTTATAAAATGCCTAATTGGTCTGCCTCAGCAAATGTAAAAAATGGACCGCTGTTTGGCTGACCCTCTTCTTCCCATTCGGGTTGGGTTGACCCAGAAGTCAAGAAAGAAGGAATGGAATCACTGGAGAGTCGTCTGCAGTTCACACTTGGGCAAAGACGACTGACTTAGGAAGCGGAACACTAACCTATTTCCGCTATTCTGTATGATTATTGAGCATAGCGAAATCAAGGTTTATGATAAAGTCAGCGAAGTTTCTATGGTGTTCTACCTTTGCGTAGTCTCGATCCACAGTGGCAGGCTCCGCACCCGAGCCTCGTTAGACTCAGCGGAAGTTTTTTTGAAGGTGTAAGTAAAGAGAATAGAAGAGATTCAGTCCGTGCCTTAGCCTAGTTTATATCTACAGCTGACGCAACTCCGTACTGACGCCTCACTACTACTTAATTTAATTAATCAACGGCTAAGCGATTTCATAACCTGAGCTTTTCTTAACCAGCTGACCTTATTTCGTAACCTTAGTCTCCCTTTCTTTATAGTTCGACTAAGTGACTTCGTAACCTTAACGTACTTTCTTTCTTACTTTAGCATAGGCAGGCCTTCGACACTTCAAACGGGCCCCCCCTTTTTTTTTTTTAATTAGAAAGAACGGGGCCTTACTTATTCTGTTCCGGGGGGATGAAAGAAAAAGAAAGAGATCAGGGGACTTTATGATCGGAGAAAGGAAAGGAGCGTGGTTGGTGTATCACTGGGCCGGTAGGGAACCCATAGGAAGGGGGGACGACCTGCCGAATTCACATCAGAAATCGCCAACAAACGAAAGATTGAATTGCGTATAGAAAGAAAACGAAGCATTTCTATTCTCGGAGCTGAGCTGAGGTATATGAAGAATGGCTTTTTGGTCCCTTTCGTCCAGTGGTTAGGACATCGTCTTTTCATGTCGAAGACACGGGTTCGATTCCCGTAAGGGATAAGTACTCCTTCTCGGCCGCTTTCAGTTAGTGTTCATTGCTGAGTGATCGCTCGCTATCTGGCTGAAAAAGGTGGTCCGGAAGCTTCCTCTCTCCCAGCAAGCAAGACGAGATCACCACTTTTCTCAGTAATAGACTTGATTTCATTCTTTCTTAGCCTTAGATGTCTTTTCATAGATTTTTGAATTTCCGACAGACCCATCGTTCTTTTTCTTCTCTGCTCAACCAACTATTTTTTATTTTGGCCGTTTGTTTTTGTTAGGCATTGAACCCCACCTTAGGTGCTGAGTGGTGTCCTCTCTCCTCTAATACCAAAAAAGTTCCGTCTATAGAGCTTAAAGCTTCAACCATGGCATGGCAGTAAGTTGGCCCAGTCTCTTGCCCAGCCTTCGCCTTCTTCAGTGGCCAAGTTGAAGCGTTCAACGGTTCTTCGGCCTACCACCTTTCTTTTTCAAGGTTGAGCTTGTTCAATTGAAGCTAATGCTATGCTGTCCTTCCCTTGTTCAAGAGAAAGCGAGGTTAGCTACTGGCCTAAACAAAAGAGATTAGCCTCTTGATCGATTGATTGATTGGATCGAAGTACGAAGAGGTTGACTGAAGTGTGAGATCAGCCCAAGACTAAGGCCGAGCAACTAGCTGCTGCAAGATTGGACGTCTATCTATCTTACCACGCTCTCCTACTCCTATAAAGGCCGGCTCCAAGAATGGTCTGCTCATCTTTCTTACGGCTCGTTACCGCAGCGCTCGTTCACCCCTTCGCTTTCTTCAATTCAAAATCAATCAAAGGGTAGTGTCTTTTTCCTATTCTTATTGGTAAATAGCGTTTTGTTTTGAAGCGGAGGCATTATTGAACGAAAGAGATGGCTTTTGTGCCGGTCAATCTCTATCCCATTCTTCAGAGCATCATTGATGATTTTTCGTACCCGGAAAAAGTCGTTTTTTCCTCTCTTCAAGAGCTCCTACATATACTGATCATACGAATAAGAGAATCACACCTTAAGGAAACCGAAGGTAGCTCAATGAATGGAGAGAGTTACGAGAATGGAATGGCTTCATAGCTCCAACCTATAGGCGACTCGGGGAGACCGATTGAATGAGAAAGCAATCAGGAACGAGGTAGCTAGGGGCATGCGGGCTAACTGCCCTGACATTCCTGTTTTTTGAAATGAATCTCCGGACCTCCTGAAACAGATGGGGCCTCCCCCTTGCCCCAGACTGGGACTCACTCGGATAGCGAACAGGACGGCCTGGAATGCGAATTCGACTTCGATGGGAGATGGAGATAGGAATGGATAGATAGGCATTCTTTCTATCATTGAAGTTAACTAGATCGATTAGGTCATACTGGTCGGGTACTTAATAATCGGCTCTGTCGCTTGGATTTTCCCGCACCTTGCTCATAGGCCTCCGGATCCTCTGTGCCTTCTTGTCAAAAACCTCTCTCCCTCTCTCATGTATAAACTAGCACATTTTTAAAGACTCTTTGATGATTTTATGAAGCCATGATTCGAATCTTCTTTTTTGGAATCTTAGACAAAATAGCCTTATACTATGAGTTCGCTTCCTACGAGCCCATGCGCGATCGTGCAAATAGATAGGGTTCGGTATTACGAATCCAGCAGATACGTAGGGATTTGGCATCTGGCGATAGACAGCCTCCCTCCCCGTGGGACAAGAGGTAGTACGATTCAAGGGAATTGGACATTCCCGGAAGGCATATAAAAAAACTAGAGTAGCGAGGGACGCGGTCAAGGACTCAAAGTTTGTCAAAGTCTGGATCGGTCCCAATGCCTTCTATCGCCTTATTTTGGATTCTGCCTGGAAGTCGAGACATCTCGGCCGCCCGAAAGCGCCTTCTTTCATATCAACAGGTGGTCCACCCCAAGTGATCTTAATGAAAGACTTGAGCCTCCAACCCTCCCTTCCTGCAAGGCGTGAGTCTTTCTCCGAATGAATCCTGCTTACTTTTTGACTCGTAATCCCGTATTCGTAGTCTTAGTGTTGAATCTTCTATTTCCGGCTCTATGTATTGGCTTTTGCATTTGGTGGTCTTGCCAGCATTCGTTTAGGAAGTCGGAGTTTGCTCGAAGAACTTATCTAAAGAATGGGGATTGCGTACGCCCCACTTTTAAAAAGGCGATGGAGAGTGAGAGAGAATGTAGCTCCGGAGGCTTTTCTTGCTAATCTTATCCTCACTCTCTGATTTTTTTGCTAGATGTTTTTGTGCTCTTGTGCTTTTCTTATGAGACCGAATTTGTGCTCTTGTGCTTTTCTTATGAGACCGAAAATTCATGCTTTCTTTACAATCGTTGGTGGCTAATTAGTTTCTGTTACAGCTTGTTCCAGTTATTTCTTTCTTTTTTTGCTTGATTATTTGATCTTTGCTTAAGTTTGGTGCTTCTTTTGCTTCTCGTTCTGGTTATTTTTGTAAACCTGGTTTCTTTAGCTCGAACCTGTGACTGAAAATCAATCCGTTTGACCTTGTGTGGCGGGGAAAAAGAAGCGTGGATCTTGCTCTCCCAGCCCCTCGCGAATCCCCCCTGCAAAATCAGAATCTCCCCCAACTCCTCCTTCTTCTTCCTCGGCTAGCTTTCTCCTGCTACCCTCATAAAGCCTAGCTGGGGATGAGGGTGCTTCTCAGCCATCAGATCAGAATCTCTTCCAAGATAAAATCCCATCCGTCCATAGGCTTGCTGACCAGCAGATCTCTCAGGTCAAGACCAGCTCATTTGTACACTCTTTGGACCTCCAGTCGCCTCTCATCTCACCTCCTGGTCCAGACGAATCCAACCACAATCAGATCCTTGCATTCAATGCCAAACCCTTGATCACAGTCCTTCTTCCTTCCCTTTAAAACAGACAGCTCCCAAAAGCTCAAAAACCAGCACAAGTGAAATAAGATAAAAAACCCTGGTTGAAGAAACTCAAGAGCTTTCCAAAAACAGATTGGAGATTCTAAACGTGTGTGAGGAAGCATATGATGATCTTGACACTGAACTCCCAACGGTTGAGGCTAATTCATCAGAATCTGAACCAGGCCAAAACTTGCACTCTCAAGACTTGGCTATAATCCCTTGCTCTGACCTCCTAGTAGTACCCTTGGTGCCATCGAAAATAATTGTATCCATATTTCCATCTCATTCTGGCCCTAAAGACTAGATTGCTCCTATTATGGCTGCTTTCGCCACAGGACCTAGAAGAGCTCCCATTATTATTCCAGCTCAATCTGTTCAGCTCCAAAGCAGCTCCAATGACCCCCAAAAATATGGTCTACCTACTTCGTTACAATGGTTCCTGATGAGAACTACCTACATCAAGGTTGGTTGTTAGGGAAGGGATGGAGTAGAAATATAGTTTACGTTTCAACTTGATCAGTTCGCCCGCAGGGACGAATGAATAAAGCTTTTCTTCGGAGATAAAAATCCTGTTCCCGAAGACCGCGCTACTTGGCTTGAGCGGTACTTCATAGGGCTACTACTTCACATTACGGCCGGTGGATCGGCAGGTTCGCGCTTTGCCTCGGCTCTCTTCTTTCTTCCTTGGTCCAAACGAAAGATCTAAGGATGCCTGGGTCCGGGTATCCTTTTCCCAGTTTTTCACTTGATTCTCCATTTTCAAGCCCAAGGTTAAGGAAAGGGAGTACGTCTCGTATATAAACTTTTATATAATGGGACCGAAGTCGGCTCAGCCGGAGATCATGCGCCCGACAGAAGAAAAACGTAAGCCTTCTTGTAGAATCTAGGACCCACCCGAAAAGGATCTCCATTTGGACCCTTTTTGAACCACTCATGGGACCACGTAAACGCGGGGGTTATCCTGATTTATCAGGACGAGACTTCACTCCTGCATCGAATATAGGTGGAGGGTGTGGCAATTCGAGTAATGGAAAAAAAGCTTGCCCTTAAAGTGAAAGCTAGGGTGGAGGGTAGGGAAGGATAGAAAGGTAGTTTCCTCCAGCAAGGGAGATTACTTCTTCCTTGCCCTTTGAAGAGCGAATAACAAGCGCTTTGAATCAAGCTCTTAGAGTACTCGTAAAGACCTTAAAACAACGTTTTTCTTTTTTAGAAAGATCTTTCTAGACCTCGCCTCGATGTTGGAGCGTCAGCTAGCCTCTCCGGCCTACGGTGGGGTTAGGATGATGAGTTGATAAATCAACCAGCAAGCAAGATCTTGCTAGGCTCTCGCGTGTCCGGGGTCCGATCAGATCAACCAGCGACCGGTTTACGGAGCAAGGAGTTAAGCAAGGGCCAGTAGATTGATAGAAGAACCTGGCCGAAGTCAGTCTTGTGTTCAACTCCGTGGGTTACCTGGTTGGAAGGGATTGCTTTCTGACGTCTGTCTTTCCCTTCTTTCTCTTCTCTTAGCAAAGCAGATTCAAGTCAAACTTTTGGCTTGCTACAAGCTAGGCTCAGGGACTGCAGTCAGCCGTTTCCCCTGTAGTCGTCAGCTCGTTCTTGACAGATCCGATCGGGTGTTCATAATCTGGAGTAAAAGGATTCGAACCTTTGCATGCCGGTACCAAAAACCGATGCCTTACCACTTGGCTATACTCCATACGGCCTGTTTTGGACGATAGAACGGAGAGAGGGGGAAAGGAGAAGCAGGGCTTGAAGAACGAGCCGAACCGTGCGCGGGGATATAGCAAGTAAGCAGCAAGGTTCTCCCTTTACTTTAGGACCGACTACAACAAGCTCGCGACTCTAATAGAAACAAACGGTAAGCTCTCTGCTCTATTTGCTTGCAATGCTATACCTATCCAAGTTGGCGAACGTTTCTTTAACCTTAGACTCGTTACGCTGTTCGACTGAACTCGTTGGCTCCGCGTCCACCGAAAGTCGTACACCTTCGTCACCGTCAGCATTTGGTACTCTCTCGATAGCAAAAATAGTTCAAAGCCTTTATTGTAATGAACCGCAAGGTTGCATTGCAAGGTTCCCGAGAAACAACGTTCCCTTTGTAAAGTAGGCTTTTTGATAACTAATTAGAGTTGACATGAAATGGATCACGGAAGAAAACGTATTCGTTCGATGAATGAATGATTAAATCCCCTCCCACTCACACGGGTTCTTCTATTGAAGGGGTTCCCCCTCTTCTATGTGAGGTGGGGCGTACGTAAGAGCGGAACCAGAACGCGGATCTTAGGCCCCCGGCCGCCGATACAGTTACCATGCTTACCAGCTCTTCCCATCCATTGCCGCCTATAGATATGGATGGGAGGTAGGCGAAGGTAGCTTGCTTCTCTTCTCCTAGGCTACCTGCACATGTTATTCGCGAAGAAAAGGCAGCGAGTGCTTCTTCGCTTAGTAGAGCTACCGGCCGCCGGACGAAGACCGCTTTTTGTTCCCCTTGATTTTGATTTGATTATTATTTAGAATCCTAGACTAAAGAAGAAGCTCCTGAATCAGCGCAGGGCCAAATCAGCAGCAGGAGAACTGTACTAACCTGCCGCCGGTAACTTTCTCAGGGCTCCGCAGGAGAAGAAAGAAGGTCCGGGTCCAATTTCTAATGAAGCGAAGGTCCCCCTTACTCCCTATTCTCTTTTAAAGCTTTATAACCGCGGTTGGTTAAGAACTATTGACTGTAAACCATAGCAGTTACACTTACTCAATGGAACGCCTTTGGAATTCAGATGGATGAGCAGGAACTTGAGCCTGGAACGCAGTCCCAGATATTGAATAGCCTGGAACTTTTTAAATTCGGGGGAAACATGGAACCGGTCACTATACTGGGGGGGCGAGACATGACCGCGATTTAAGATTCAAGTACCGTTGAAAAGACTAAAGGGGGGAATGACTACCTGTAATAAAGCACAGGCTAATACGAGCCGACCAGAAGAAGCAAGGCAGGGCTTTCTTGTGTAGGCGCAGGTTCCCTTTTCCGAAATGGAAGTCAGTGTTGTGTGGTAACAAAATGCCATCAGTCAAAGGCTTTTTCTTTTAGCGGATCAGTGAAAATCATCTCGTCTAGTAAGTCATTTTTCCGTTGCTGGTCATCAATCTCCGGTATCGATTCCCGGTCCCCGGGCCTACTTCCTTAAAGCTTGTTGCGGTATTCTCACTCCGATCGCCCCAATGAAGGGTAATCTCTTTCCCTTCTTACTGGATTCTGGGATGACTTTCTAATTGGATTTTACAAGTGAGCTAATCACCAAATGAGCATTAACCCTTAGAAATAAAGTAAGCTAGTACAAGGTACACTAAAGCAACCTCATTGCCCTGAAAGAAAGCTCAGTAGGTGGATCTTCTTTCCAGGTCGCAGGTGGAGAGCCGGTTGAAAGGCCTTCTGCCAATTGAGAATGATCCATTTATATAAAAATTCAATTCAAAATCTTTTTTTGAGATGGAAGCCATTACTAAGAGTTACACGACTTTTGTGGAAATGATGAGCCTGCTCCCCCTGAAAGTATCCACTACCTGAGGCTAAGGCGGATTTGTCAACGGCGGTGTTGCTGGCAATGATTATAATAGCTATGGCCTTTGCTCAAACCTACCTGATTAGAAAGATAAGGCGCCTTGACTTAGCCACCTTCAGTTCCCGAATAGAAAAAAGAAGGATCTCAGGTTTCAAAAGCCCTAGATATAGATGTCCGGGAAGTGCTTCCTTGGATTAAAGCACATTCCGGGAGTGAAAGGGAAGTTGTGAGGCTCACCCGTCAAGTTAGTTATATTGGCTACTGGGGGAGAACTCGCAAGGCGCGTTATCACCATAGGCGGAGTGCTTTCACCTTCTCTTCCCGGGTTGCTTTGTCCAATTCCTTTTCTTTGTGTTAGAAAGGGGCCTGCCCCGGACTCGACTGGAGCTGGCGCGAAACACAGCCTTCATTGATGAAGGAGAGGCTCTCCACTAGGGTGGTCACTTAGTTCAGGATCAGGATCGCCACCGTCCGATCTTTTTTCGACAGAGGTGTCGTCCCTTGTGGTGAAAATAGAAGGTGTTCGTCGACCCAATCTGCTGACCTTTCTTAAGTTCCTTTCCACGAGGTTGCTTTCGAGTGAAAGCCGGATTTACAAAGATCGACCAGTCGAAACGGAAGCAATAGGTTTTGATTTGAGCTTACAGGGGGGTAGCATGACAAGCCGAGAGGGCGAGCGAGGCGTTCCCGCGTGTCGTTCTGCGTGGTTCGGATTAGCGGTTCCTTGTCTGAATGTCCCAATGCCGCGCACTCAACTCAACTCAGCTGGCTGAGCTGCTTCTCATTCTGCTGTGCCTGCCTGGTGTCCAGCAAAGCTAGGACTATTCCACTCTGATTGATCCAGGAAGTGAAAAGCCTCAATACCCCGACCTTTTTTAATATAACAGGGAATGGATTAAGGGCTGGGGCTGGGAAAGAGGAAGATTTGAAAAAAAGGATACTACCCCATGCAAGAAGGGTTTGGGGGAAGGGCAAGGAATGGGCTGTGGGTGATGGGGGGAGGAGGAAGGAGCTTACGGCTTGTGATTAAACACGACAAATGCGTGTATACCGCGCTTCGTTGTCCTGACAGGGAGAGCTCTTCTCTGCAGCACTGGGGCAAAGCCTAGATCGTTTCATTGAGCCTCAACTCAACTTGAAGCCAAGTCCCGGGCAGCTTTCCTCGGAACTGGTTCAATAGCCGCGAGAAGCCCAAAACATCAGAATTGGCTCTTTTGGCGGAGTGGCCAGTTTTTTTTGGCGGATGATGCCTATGCTCAAAAAGGCTCCTACACGGGAAAAGGTTCCCAAACAGGAACTGAGTCCTACCCGCTTCGTGATTTGGCTATAGCTGCTTTGACGCCCTGTCCATGTTTATTCATATGCTTCCTCTGATTTCGGGTTCAGCATCGGGACAACTGGAACTGTCGGCACGGGGGAAACAAAGCAAGTTGGCTCGACTGACGCTTAAGATTTAGCTTCTAACAATGTAGGTAGGGGCTCATAGGGGACTCCTAGGCTAATACGGCGTACGGGATGTGAATAGATACACTAATGACTACGGCAACTCGGATGAAGATACCGAGGCTGGGCCTAAGTGCATGTGTCGTCTCACTGGAAAAAACCAATCATGAAATCTTCCTCTTCTAGGCTAAGACAGCTTCAGGTCAAATGAGTGGGAGACACTGTAAGCTATTAAAAAAAAACTAAAAAAAGGAAGGGGCACTGCACGTGGAACACAAACCGAACCCATAAACTCAATATCGTTGCACAAATCTCAAAGAGAACGCCTTCTCTTAGGTTGCTGCGGGGAAGCTATATACAACGTTATTCTTCGATCTAGCGAAACCGCTGGCTTACTAAAGTCCGTGCCATGCCAAGCTGACTAATTCAGGGTCTTTCTCTTCAACTACTGCCCCATCAACCGAAGGGGAAGTAGCCTGACCAGTTTATAAGATCGCGGAGGGTAATTAGAATAGTCGAATTCTATTTAGGAAAAAGGCTTTGAACTGTTGCGGTAAAGGGAGCTACTGCAGCCTCTCGCCGTGCCCGGCGCCCTGTCAAGCTCGGGCTGCTCCTACACTGCGGGGATATGGGAATACCGCCAATTGGTCAACTGAGCAGAGAGGTTATTTGGCCCTGCTTTAGGTTTGAAAAAGGGAAGCAGGCAATAGCGCGATAGCAAACAGCAAAGAAAGCAAGCCCAGCTGTAAAACAAGCGAGTTCCATTTTTTCCGTATAATTTTCGACTTAACAAAATACGAACAGAATCACGCTCTGTAGGATTTGAACCTACGACATTGGGTTTTGGAGACCCAC
>JANIJH010054073.1:0-10025 GCA_024520975.1 Erythroxylum areolatum | reverse complement strand
AGTTACTGTATTAAAATAAATTAATGATTATTATTACTATTATTATTTCATTTATGTTAATTTGTATTATTAAATTCGTTATTGTTTTTAATTTGTTTGATTTAATTAATTATATTTAGAATTATATAATTGTTTGGTGTATATATATATATATATATATATATATTGCACACCCATGCATTGAAGCACATATTTTTTGTCAGTATTATTATTATTAATATTATTTACAAATTATTATTATTAATAATTTTGTTATTATGATAAAATTTCTTTTGATTACTATTCAATTCCATTTTAGTATAAATTTAATGTAAATTTTAAATCTTTTTATTATTATTAATATAATAATAATATTATTATTATTATGATTATGATGATGATGATGACGATGATGATTATTATTATTATTAAATTTATGTCTTTTATTATCCAATTTATTAATTTAATTAATTTTATTATTCTTCTTATTATGATAGATTAATAACAATTTTGTTAGTTCAAATATTTGACATGAGTAATTTAATTAAAATATTTGTAAATAATTTAGTACAATAAAACAAAGGCAAAATGCAAGTATCGTCACCTTCACTATTTAAAATCAAAGTGAAATTAGGTTATCTTCTCCCTTTGTTCATTTCTCACCGACGTTCTCCCTTTTTCTCCTTAGACTGTGTGTTGTTATCGGGTGAAGTAGGATTTCTGCGTGAAGTTCTTGCTATCTAAGGTTGAGGGTTACAGCAGTGGAGTTGGGTTCATATCAACTAGATTTGGGTTCTATATTTGTGAATTTTCCAGCATTTACCGTCACAATGCCCCCTCGAAGAGCTAGAAAATCAGAGGAAACCATCATAGCTGAGGTGAGAGGGGATAATGCTGCAGACATTGCAGCTGTGTATGATGTCCCTTTTCCCATTTACTCAGAGGAAGAAGGAGTGAGGTACAGTTTTCTACGGGCTAAAACCATTGAAGTACCTACGTATTTTGATTTTGACGTGCTAGACCAAATAGGGATGACAGATAAATTATTGACATTGTGTGAGAGAGGTAAAAGGGAACAATTTGTGCAAATCAGTTACCCAGTTTACCGTGAACTCGCACTTAAGTTTTTCACATCTTTGAGGTTTGACTCAAGCAAACCGAAAAAATTGTAGTTTAGATTAAGAGGGCAGGTTCATTTTTTGGATGAGAATCTGTTAGGGCAACTATTTGGGTTTGCAGAAAAAGAAGTAGAAGATGGGCATCAGTCATTCTCCATTAGTTCTTATTGGAAACATTTAACTGACTTGGATGAGTATGATCTGCATATTGCATCAAATGCACAAATTCTTAGTGCAGAACGGTTGCTGTTACATAAATTCATGTGTGGTGCTGTTTTCGGAAAAAGGCAAAGTATTAAATGCTGAGGGAAGGAGCTTTTCTTATTATGGTGCATCGATCATAGCCATAAGCCGAACATGTTCGCTTATGTTTCTCAAACTTTGATCCAATCAGTAGGGAGAAAGGGGAATAGTCTCGGAATGGGTTATTTAGAGACTGCTCTGGCTCAACATTTTGAAATTGATGTTAGTGCACTTGAATTCCTAGATTTTTAGTATTTTGATGTACAACACTTGAAATGGTCCGAGATAATAGACGACAAAAGCATGCAACTGCGAGATCCTCACACACGTACAACATTGAAGCACAGGTTTGCAGCTGCAGCTTCAGGTTCTACATTTCACGCTATAAAATATTTTTCTGAGACTGAGGGGCAACAACAACAAGCACAACAACAGCAACAACCTGATTGGGGCATGGTCTACACACTGATGGTTGATAACAACATAAATATACAGCAGCAGCTGGATGAAGTGAAGCAGCAGCTGAATCATATGAGTCGACGAGTGGACGTGCTATCCGCGGATCTGCAATACGTGGGTGAGAAAATGCACAAGTCTTGGGAGATGCAAGGATTGGACGTGCCATCTCCAACCCCATCGCCTCCGAGATCTCCACAAGCTTCCTGAATTGTCCAAGTAAGAGATTTGTATATGTGGAAATTTTGCAACTTCTAATCTTCGATTTGTATTCTGAACGATCCTTCAAAGTTGTAATAAAACTTTTTCACAAGTTTATGAATGTATGGCTATAGATTTGTTGTATTTTACAGATGCTTTGTCACTCTCATTTGGAATTCGAAAGTTAACATCTGATTTTGGTTAACTTCTGATTTTGTAAAGTTCAAATTTTTGTATTATGAACGACTTCAGCTATTCTATTTCTGTAAAATGATTATCTTCTGAAAAAAAAAAACAGAAAGAACATAACATGAAAAATGAAGATTGGACTGAACTTGGATATTGAAAATAACTCGTAAAACTTGTGTATTGCTGAAAATTTTGTTTTTCTCATTTACATGTTTGAAAGGAATGAAGATGAGCTTTATATTAGCTCTAAAGCTTTCTGATACAACTTTTGAAAGAAAATGAAAGATAAAAACATGATCTAAAGAGTAAAAACAAACCTAGTACAAGCTCTAGGAAGATGAAGAAATCCCTCCTCTACTTGAGCAGCAGATGTTCAAACTAGCTGTGCAAATTCAAGATACTCGATGGATCCAGCAACACACCTTAGGGAAACTGAAGCTCTGAGTTTTTGTATTGTTTCTGTATAGTGTGTATATTTGTATAATCTAATTCCTCTCAAATGTAAATAGTGTAGGCTTTGTTATGATTGTAGTGTTTGAATTTTGGATGGAACAAAACTACAGAACCAATGTCTGTAAATTTGGTTATTACTCAAACTTCGATGTGTACTCTAAGAAAAGCAGAAAACAAGCATTTTTCAAGTATGAAGGTTTTCTTGATTGATTACTAAAGAAGGAAAAAACACTGAGCTTTTTATATTCGGCTCTTACATGAAATTTTTAACATCTGAAAATCAAAGGCTAAAAATTGAGAACTTGTAATACAAGAGACAAGAGTGATCCACGTCTCATAGTCTTTTAGTCAGCTAGAAAACAAAAACATGCTAAATAGCCACTGCCATACATTAAATGCTGCTGATTCCTAACTATACGAGGAAAAATAGAACCTGATATGCAGGACCACTTATTTGCTTGAGGTACGAATGATCAGGCTCTCACTCACGCCTTCCAGGTTAGCTAGAAGTTGTGCTTTGATAGCTTTACACCATGCTCCAATTCTACTTCAAGAAAGGAAAAGAACTTCTTCAGGTTTTTATGAACTTCAACAGGTTGCATCAAGTTTCTGCAAACATCTTCAACTTCTTCACTAGACTTCCTTCTTTAATCTTCAATCTTCATAATTTTACTTTTTGGAGGCATTGTTTTCTGAATTATTCCCAAAATCAGCAGTTCAAGTTTCCTAAGATGTTTAAGAGGCTTGAACTTGGTCATCACCCTTCTTTTCTTCTTCAATTTGATTTCCATTGCAAGGTCCTCAACAAGTTTTAGCATAGCTGGTTTTACAAAACAATTCAATTCAACACAAGCATTTCCTCATTTGGCAAAAGACAAAAGCAAACAATTTGTCTCTAGCATAACCGAAACTGACATTTGCTTGCAATTACTCTGAATCTTGTAAACTGCAGGGGACAATTTCTGATGACTACAAAAATGATGAAGATGTTGTGATGATCTGGCTATTTCTTCATTAATTAACTCTATTGATGTTCATTTTACTTCATCTTTATCCAAGTTCACATATCAAAAATCCTGTAATTCAATGCTTCTTTTTCTTCTGCTTCTTCTGCTTTTCCTTTTGCTTCCTACTCTCCATGCACCTGATTGAACCTATCCAATTCTGGAGGTTCAATGGCATCACATCTGTTTCTTCCACTTTTCCAATCTCTTTTCTGCCTTGTGCATCACCCATATGATCTTGAACTTTATTCCTTTGGTCCATTCAACCTTCAATTATGTCGAGAATCATCATCTCCACCTTCCATTTAATCTAAGTTTATCTAAAGAGATTGAATAATCTTATTTAGAAAGATTGAGTAGTTAAGATACATGTACAACAAACGTTATCAACCCCCTGCGAGTTTCCCACAAATTATTGTCTTACCAACTAAAATATAATAATCCTTATCTTCTCTTCAAAATCAACTGCAGATATATGTATTTCAAATGAATTGTTTCTCTCCATTCACATAATGATCTCACCAATCTAAGCTTTATTTGTGAACATCCAATAAATAAAATATGTTGATAATATCAACGATCCTATCCCATCCAAGTATTGTAGAAATAAGAGAATTATGACCTCAAATAAATTATTCGATAACTTTCTTGATGCACGATATGTGCGTGTAAGACCTCATTTGGTAATTGCCCATAGATATACTTTGTTTAATATAATTTTATTTTCTCATCAATTGCATGTTTAATTTTAAAGTAACAAGTTTCTATAAAAGGTAATGTCCAAACAAATTAAAGATAGTGAAATTTATTGACAAATTACGGAAGATAAGAATTAGGTGGTTCGTACTTACATTATTATCATAATCATCTTCTACAGATATAGAACTTGTTGGCACGAAGACAACTACGACATTTGTCAATGGAAATACCAACTCCTAAATTGTTTACTTCTTCCATATTTACAATATCGAATGTCTGTTGTGCCTGTAAATCAATATGCATGTTAAATAATTCAAACAAAACAAAACATGAAATGCAATTATTAAAAATAATTGAAATTAAGACAACAACTTTCTTCAATTTACCATAAGTAGATCAGTCATGCGTATTGAAGGTGGGGTAACAACACTAATATTTTGTTGACTTGTTCCAACATCATTGACCTAACATGATCGATGATTCAAAGTTTAATAACACATTACAGACATAAAATTTTTCAAACAATAGAAACAAATAGTTTAACAAAGAATACGATTGGAGTTGTTGCATAATGATGATGACTATATAACATTGTTGACTTATCCATATGAACACCTATTGGCTGCAATTCGTAATTGTCATAACCAATTGGTTGATAAATTAAAGATTCAATTGATTCAAATTAATATTACCAATAAGACAATATTAGAAATAGAACCTGAGATTGTTGTAGACGATCTGCATGATTGGAAACCATACTTGTCAAATCCTTACAAATAGAAAATGTCTGCATTTGGTATTTCTCATAAGCAATAAAAGCAAATTTTGTTGAAAAGAAATAGCACAACACATGCAAACATTATTAATTACCCAATACCAACTTGATGTTGATGTAATATGGGAGCTTGGCTGCTGAAGATAATTTGAGTTTGTTCGAAATTATCTTCAGATTCCTGAATTCAGTCGTTTAGGTGAAATTAACTTAAAATTATCATTATAAAAATTATATACATCATTTCAAACTAATATCAACAAAGTTTTAACCTGAGTATTAGAAAGGGGGATTACCGTCGAATCTGCCACATTTGTTGAAGTCCTGCATTTCTTTGCATTCTTCCTCTTCTTTGAACTTTTCTCTAGTCCACCCCTTAATCTCTTACTTCATGTAGGCTTTCTCTTCATTTTCACACCTCTTATGTGATTCATTTTGGCAAAATTAATGTCAGCTTCATTCAGCACATTCATTTCAGTATTTGAGTGTGAGTGTTGGCGTAACTCTTGCTCTTGTGCTATTTGGTTCTCTTCATCAACTATTTCTTCACCTTCCAATTTCTCACCAACCATGTTCAACATGTTGAAAAGATGATCTTTCACAAGTTTATAAGTATCTCTTCTGTCTGCTGCTCTTGTCACCAATCTCATGCTTAATGTACATAATTCTTTATACCTTATAGTTGACAGTAGTTTAGGATCTATATCAGTATCATTCACAGTTGACTCCTTACTAGCAATCGTCCAACATTTTGCTTTCCTTGTCCATCTTTTCAAAATATACTTGCTTGGGATTGTCTAAATATTTTTCAAGTTATAAACCTTCAACACATGAGAGTATAAAATGCCAGCAAACTCAAACTTCCCACAACTACAATGAACTTCATCATTACAGGAATCATAACTGACCAATTGAGAGTAGCACTTCCCAGCAACACTAATCTTATATTTCTCAATCATACTATTCATGCTCTCACTTCATTGCGTGGTCATCATGTCTACACAAAATATTTTGCGCCTATGAACCAAAGCCCATTTTTCCTTAATGCCATACATACGTTTCAACCATTCATTATCTTCAAGTTCATATTTTTCCAACATCTTATTCCATAGAATGCAAAAATCTTCTTCTTCTTCATACTCATATATGTATGAGCAGAAATCCCTTGAAAACTCTTTAAACTTAGAAAATACACCACTTAAATGGATGGCAGCATTTTGATAAATGTGCCAAATACACAGTCGATGATGAGTCTTTGGACATCTTGACGCTAAAGCCTTTACGATTATCGCATCTTGATTAGTAAGAATAGTTGTAGGCGTTTTCTCAGACATCGCTCTCTAAAATGTCTCAAACAACCACTCAAATGTAAGAGCAGTTTCATCATAGAGGTGTGCACTACCAAAAACTGTTGTTTGCTTATGATGGTTGACACCGACAAACAAAGCAAGTGGACGACCCTGACCATTCTTCTTGTAAGTAGTATCGAAGCACACTACATCACCAAAGTCTAAGTAGTTGTTCCTCATTTTGGCGTCAGACCAAAATATGTTAGTAATCAAATCGTCTTCGTTTACTTAAATGGCATAAAAGAAATTTGGATCTTCTACCTGCATCTTATACAAATATTCTAACACCTCACATGTATCATCCTTTTTCATGTCTCTTGTTCGTTTAGACCTTAAATAATTCTTGTAATCATCTGAAATAAAGCCAACATTTTCTCTGCCACCTGCTTGTCTCACCATAAGATCATGGGATGCTTTTGGTCGAATTCCCACACCATTAGCCATTTCAATTTGCATAGCTGCAACTGAAGATATCTTCCTGTGACTTCTATGCAATTGTGTTTTGTTTGGGGATGAAAGGTAGTGATTGTGCTCCTCCACAAATTGAATGACTTGAAATTTTGCAATTTGCAAACTATTCACTTTCATCCTTGCCTCCCAACCAAATCTTGTTTCTGTCCGTGGAGCTCTTACATACAAATCTTTTCTATCGACTATCCGTTTACCCTAAGCACTACAACAAAAAAGCCTACAAATCAACTTACCACTTTTATCTTTGTGACTTTTACTTCTTCTAATTCCAAATATCACATGTTTCGCATAAGTTAAATAAAATTGATAAGCTTCTTCTTCTGTCGCGAACTGCATGCCAATTTTTGATACTAACTCTCTTCCAACCAAATCTGTTGTGCTCATATTACAACTCTCGTTCCCAAAGGCAATATCATTATTATATTGCTCATTATCACTTTCATAATTTAAACAATGGAATGGAGTCGATATACCTTCCATTTTCACACTTGTGAAATTAAAAAGGAGGAGCATTATTTTCATATATAATTATTAACACAACCAAAAACGACTATTAAAAAAAACGTTGGATGTTTTTTTTCCATCTATGTGTTATGTCATTCCTGTAACAGAAAAACCAATAAGTGATTTGATGCTAAGTTGTTTCCATTTTACAAATGATATGTTTACTTTAACATTAACTATAACTTAATGTTAACCAACTCAACTGTAACACATTAATTATCACTGATATATATGTAAGACCAAAAGCAATAAAAACTCCCAAAAAAGTCAGAAATCATTAAATTTCACACATCTTCACGACTGACTTTTATTATTAAATCACTATCAACTCAACCTTCACATATTACTTACCATTAATGTATATGTAAAACTACTATTTATTAACAGAAGCATACCAGTTACATCAAAATGAATACCAAAACGTTAAACAGAAACATACAACTTATATAACAATGAATTCTAAATATCTTCTACAATTACTGTAATCAAAACATAAATAACAAATTTCTTTAACAACCACCTAGTAAATAAACAAAGCCAAAAGGCACCCATTTTTCAATAACTGGTAAATATAGACAAATGGTTAAAAAATATTACACAGAGCAGCAGATGAAGATTAAGAAATTTTTTTGTAAAAACGCAGTACTTTGGAGACGATGATCTGTACATTTGGTTGAAGAAAAAAATGTTTGTGAAAATGAGATTAGCAAATTACTTAAATGGCGAGAAATGTTACTAATAATTGCTTTGGAAATGACAAACATTTCCAATATCATCATTATTGTTAATTAATGTCTAGAGAATTTATTAATATTCTATATTTTTATTTGTTCATTATCATTTTAATTCCTTAATATAATTTAATAATAGACTTTTTTTAATTCCAATTTAATTCTATAATTATAAGAACAAATTGAATTATATAATTATTTTAATCATTGATAAAATTAACACTACTAAAGAATTATATAATAATAAGAAGAAAAGTTATAATAAGGAATATCATCAAATAATAATAATAATAATAATAATAATAATAATAATAATAATAATAATGACAAAATATATATGCTTGCATGTCATAGGAGTGCAATATAGATATATATATTAACCAAACAATTATATCAGAAGAAATTTAATTATAACAAATTTCATAATAATAATAGAAATTAATAGAATTAATAAATGTTACAATCATAACGATGATGATGATGATAATAATAATAATAATAATAATAATAATAATAATAATAATAATAATAATAATAATAATAATAACAATAATGATGATAATGAGAAGGAATTTTATATTATTAATAGAAATAAATTCAAGCAAACAAATTTAAATAATGACAAGGAATATAATCATAATAATCTAAATAAATACATTAAATAATAAAAAGGAATTTAATATAATACCACTACGAATTATAATAATAACAACAAAACCAGAAAAGGGAGTAATCAGCCATGTCGCGATCGCGAGACTGCTGGCAGATCCACAGTCTCGCGATCACGAGATGTTGCGATCGTGAGAACGATCAATTTCTTGCGATCGCGAGATCCCTTATTCTTTCTCTTCTATACAAACAGGTCAAATTATTATTGCTAATTCTTTTTAATTTGTTAAGTTGTTAATTATTGTAAGAATTGTGATAATTTTACCTAATTTTATATTCCGTATTTTTCTTCACCCTTATATTATTATTAAAAATTATTATGTTTCTGTAATAATAATAAATGTAATTAATAAAATTAATAAATTCAATAATAAAAACAATAAAATTAATACTAATGAGGAATTTAATAATAATAATTATAATAATAATGATGATAATAATCAATAAATAAATAAAAGTATAAACATCACAATAATTTAATTTAACAATAATAATAAGTACATATACTCAAGTAGAAAATTACTAATACTAAACATAAATCATAATAACAATAAGTTAATTAATAAAGAAAATTTAATAATAATAAGGGATTTTATAATTACAATAATACTAATATTAGTTATAAATATAGTAAAAAATATAATATTTATAATAATAAGTATATAAACTGAAGTCGGAAAATAATAATAATAATAATTAAACATTAAAAGAATAATTTAAATAATCAGAATAACACAGTCAATAATAATAAGAAGAAAATTACTAATTATAACAAATTTCATAATAATAATAGAAATTAAAAAAATTAATAATTTTATTTATCATAACGCTACTACTACTACTACTAATAATAATAATAATAATAATAATAATAATAATAATGGAAAATAAATAATTACATAAATCCATACAGTTAATAATAATAACGAATTTAATAATGTTATGAATAATAATAAACATTTTTAATAAAATATACATTTATTAATAATAAGTAATATACTGAAGTACAAAACTAATCATAATAATCACATTAATAACATAATTAAGATTTATAAATTTTTAAATAATAAAAAGGAAATTAATCGTAAGAAGGAAATTCATATTATTAATATAAATAAATTAAAGGAAACCAACTTAACTAATGATAAGGAATATAATCATAATAATGAAAATAAATCCTTAAAATA
>JANIJH010053967.1:0-10030 GCA_024520975.1 Erythroxylum areolatum | reverse complement strand
AGGACAACTCTTAGATTCACATATTGATTCCTTTGATTTTGGTTTTCGAAAAGCATGCTATAATGTGCTGATTTTTTGCCCTCCAAGCATTTTATATTTATGGAAGTGCCATTTTTGTTATTGCACTTTGAAACAAATTGATGTTTCCATTTGAGAACTTAAATGAAATGCATTATCAACGACTTGTTTCTTTGAGACCCTAAAGCTCAATTGTAAATTGTAACGATGTTCGGACCATTGAGTTACAGAAAGATGTTGGAAATTTGATGTTGCATTTTGTTTAAGGTCTCAAAAGGTACTTCTCTCGGATTCGCATGTTGGTTTTCAATAAGCTTTTCAAAATGTCTTGATTTTGTCCCAAAACGCATATCATATTTGTGGCTGTGTCATTTTAGTTATTTCATTCTTTACAACGTCCCTTTAACTAAATCATTGACCCTCTTGAGATCTTGAAGGATATGCAACATCAAGACCTTTTTGGTTTGAGACCCTTCGGTTCAGTTCTAAACAGTAATGTTGTTTAGAATATTGTGTTATCATAACATGTTGGAAATATGATGTTGTATTTCGTTTAAGATTTCTAGAGGACAACTCTTAGATTCACATATTGATTCCTTTGATTTTGGTTTTCAAAAAGCATGCTATAATGTGCTGATTTTTTTCCCTCCAAGCATTTTATATTTATGGAAGTGCCATTTTTGTAATTGCACTTTGAAGCAAATTGATGTTTCCATTTGAGAAATTAAATGAAATGCATTATCAACGACTTGTTTCTTTGAGACCCTAAAGCTCAATTGTAAATTGTAACGATGTTTGGACCATTTAGTCACGGAAAGCTGTTGGAAATTTGATATTGCATTTTATTTAAGGTCTCAAAAGGTACTTCTCTCGGATTTGCATGTTGGTTTTCAATAAGCTTTTTAAAATGTCTTGATTTTGTCCCAAAACACATATCATATTTGAGGAGGTGTCATTTTAGTTATTGCATGCTTTACGACGTCCCTTTAATTAAATCATTGTCCCTCTCGAGATCTTGAAGGAAATGCAACATCAAGGCCTTGTTGGTTTTAGACCCTTCGGTTCAGATATAAACAGCAATGTTGTTTAGAATATTGAGTTACCATAACATGTTGGAAATATGATGTTGTATTTCATTTAAGGTTTCTTGAGGACTACTCTTAGATTCACATATTGATTCCTTTGATTTTGGCTTCCGAAAAGGATGCTATAATATGCTGATTTTTCCCTCCAAGCATTTTATATTTATGGAAGTGCCATTTTTGTAATTGCACTTTGAAGCAAATCGATGTCCCATTTGAGAACTTAAATGAAATGTATTATCGAAGGCTTGTTTCTTTGAGACCCTAAAGCTCAATTGTAAATTGTAACGATGTTCGGACCATTGAGTTACGGAAAGCTGTTGGAAATTTGATATTGCATTTTATTTAAGGCCTCAAAAGGTAGTTCTCTCGGATTTTCATGTTGGTTTTCAATAAGCTTGTTAAAATTTCTTGATTTTGTCCCAAAATGCATATCATATTTGAGGAGGTGTCATTTTAGTTATTGCATGCTTTACAGCGTCCCTTTAACTAAATCATTGTCCCTCTCGAGATCCTGATGGAAATGCAACATCAAGTCCTTGTTGGTTTGAGACCCTTTGGTTCAGTTCTAAACTGTAAAGTTTTATAGAACATTGTGTTATCATGACATGCCAAAGATAAGATGATGTATTTCGTTTTAGGTTTCTTGAGGACTACTCTCAAATTTAGATATTAATTCCTTTGATTTTGGTTTTCGAAAAACATCTTATAATATGTTGATGTTTTCCCTCCAAGCATTTTATATTTATGGAAGTGTCATTTTTGCAATTGCAATTCGAAGCAAATTGGTGTTTCCATTTGAGAACTTAATGAAATGCATTATCGAAGGCTTGTTTCTTTGAAACCCTAAAGCTCAATTGTAAATTGTAACGATGTTCGGACTATTGAGTTACGGAAAGATGTTGGAAATTTGATATTGCGTTTTGTTTAAGGTCTCAAAAGGTAGTTCTCTCGGATTCACAAGTTGGTTTTCAATAAGCTTTTTAAAATGTCTTGATTTTGTCCCAAAACGCATATCATATTTGAGGCTGTGTCATTTTAGTTATTTCATCCTTTACAACGTCCCTTTAACTAAATCATTGACCCTCTTTAGATCTTGACGGATATGCAACATCAAGGCCTTGTTGGTTTGAGACCCTTCAGTTCTGTTCTAAACAGTAATGTTGTTTAGAATATTGTGTTATCATAACATGTTGGAAATATGATGTATTTCGTTTAAGATTTCTAGAGGACAACTCTTAGATTCACATATTGATTCCTTTGATTTTGGTTTCCGAAAAGCATGTTATAATATGCTGATTTTTTCCCTCCTAGCATTTAATATTTATGGAAGTGCCATTTTTGTAATTGCACGTTGAAGCAAATCGATGTCCCATTTGAGAACTTAAATGAAATGCATTATCAAAGGCTTGTTTCTTTTGAGACCCTAAAGGTCAATTGTAAATTGTAACGATGTTTGAACCATTGAGTTATGGAAAGCTGTTGGAAATATTGCATCTTATTTAAGGTCTCAAAAGGTACTTCTCTCGGATTCGCATCAACGATTGTGTTATTATAACATGTCGGAAATATGATGTATTTCGTTTAAGGTTTCTAGAGGACTACTCTTATATTCACATATTGATTCCTTTGATTTTGGTTTCCGAAAAGTATGAAATAATATGTTGATGTTTTCCCTCCAAGCATTTTATATTTACGGAAGTGCCATTTTTTGTAATTGCACTTTGAAGCAAACCAATGTTCGATTTGAGGACTTAAGTGAAATGCATTATCTTTGAGGCCCTAAAGCTCAATTGTAAATTGTAACGATGTTTGGACCATTGAGTTACATAATGATGTTGAAAATTTGATATTGCATTTTATTTAAGCTCTCAAAAGGTACTTTTCTCGGATTCACATGATGGTTTTCAATAAGCTTGTTAAAATGTCTTGATTTTGTCCCAAAATGCATATTGTATTTGAGGACGTGTGATTTTAGTTATTGCATGCCTTACAACGTTCCTTTAACTAAATCATTGTCCCTCTTGAGATCTTGAAGGAAATGTTGGTTTTAGACCCTTCGGTTCAGTTCTAGACAGTAATATTGTTTAGAACATTGTGTTATCGTAACATGTCGGAAATATAATATTGTATTTCGTTTACGGTTTCTACAGGACGACTGTTGGATTCAGATATTGATTCCTTTGATTTTTGTATGTGAAAAGCATACTATAATATGTTGATTTAGTCCCACCGAGCTTATTATATTTAAGGAAGTGTCATTTTGTTAATTGCCCTTTGAAGTAAATCAATGTCCCATTTGAGACCTTAAACGAAATGCAATATCAACGACTTGTTGCTTTGAGACCCTAAAGCTCAATTGTAATTTGTAATGATGTTTGGACCATTTAGTTACAGAAAGATGTTGGAAATTTAATATTGCATTTTGTTTAAGGTCTCAAAAAGTATTTCTCTCGGATTCACATGTTGGTTTCCGATAAGCTTGTTAAAATGTCTTGATTTTGTCCCAAAATGCATCTTACATTTGAGGACGTGTCATTTTAGTAATTGCATGCTTTAAAATGTCCCACTAAGTAAATCACTGTCATTCTTGAGATCTTAAAGGAAATGCAACTTCAAGGCCTTGTTGGTTTGAGACCCTTCGGTGCAGTTCTAAACTGTAATGTTGTTTAGAACATTGTTTTATTGTAACATGTCAGAAATATGGTGATGTATTTCTTTTAAGGTTTCTAGAGGACTACTCTTGGATTCAGATATTGATTCCTTTGATTTTGGTTTCTGGAAAGCTTGCTATAATATCCTGATTTTGTCCTACCAAGCATATTATATTTATGGAAGTGCCATTTTGGTAATTTTCCTTTGAAGCAAATCAATGTCTCATTTTAGACCTTAAATGAAATGCAACATCAACGGCTTGTTTCCTTGAGACTCTAAAGCTTAATTTTAAATTGTAATGATGTTCGAACCATTTGGTGACGGAACGATGTTGGAAATCTGATATTGCATTTTGCTTAAGGTCTCAAAAGGTAATTCTCTCCAATTTGGATGTTGATTCCCGTAAAGTTTGTTAAAATGTCTAGATTTTGTCCCAAAACGCATATTATATTTGAGGACGTGTCATTTTAATAATTGCATGCTTTAAAATGTCCCTCCAAAATAAATCATTTTCTCTTGAGATCTTAAAGGAAATGCAGCATCAATGCCTTGTTGGTTTGATACCGTTCGGTTGGGTTATAAACCGTAATGTTGTTTAGAACATCGTGTCACTGTAACATGTTGGAAATATGATGTTGTATATCGTTTAAGGTTTCTAGATGACTACTCTCGGTTTCAAATATTGATTCCTTTAATTTTTGTTTCTGAAAAGCATGTTATAATATCCTTATTTTGTCTCACCAAGCATGTTATATTTAAGGAAGTGTTATTTTTGTAATTGCCCTTTGAAGTAAATCAGTGTCCCACTTGAGTCTTAAATGAAATGCAATATGAATGGCTTGTTACTTTGAGACCCTAAAGCTAAATTGTAAATTGTAATGATGTTTGACCATTGAGTTACGGAAAGATGTTGAAATTCTGATATTGCATTTTGTTTAAGGTCTCAAAAAGTACTGCTCTCAGATTGGAATGTTGGTTTCTAAAAAGCATTTTAAGTTATCAAAGGGACTACTCTTGGCTTTAGATATTGCTTCCTCTGATTTTGGTTTCCAGAAAGCATGTTACACTATCCTGATTTATTTCCACAAAGCATATTATATTTAACAGCGTGTTATTCCAGTAATTTCAGGCTTTAAAATGTCCCTCCAAGTTTGTCCTGGTGAAAGTAGCCTTTACCCTTTCTTTGTTTTGAAGTGTTTAGTTTCCAAGTTTTATGCGTTTTTTCTTTGATGTCATTTTCTATCGTTGTCTGCAGGATATTTTTCCGTGTTTGTTTTGTGCTCCCTAAACATTAGGCTTTTAGTTTTTTTTCATGTTCACTCAACTTTGGCTTTCTGTCCTGTTTTCTGCTTTTATGCAAATATTTAACCTTTTTCTGCTCTCAATTAGATTTTTCGTTTTATACTTTATTGTAATGGATACTATTGCTTTTAGTAAAGCACGATTTCCATAGTCTTACTTCCACTAATTTGCTCATTCTTTAAGATATAGTTCATTAGATTTTAGTATTTGAGATCCTTTCTAATGGTGTGTTTGATCAACATTTGGTCAAACATTGTATGCCATTGTTGTGAAGACATTGTCAGGATTATTTTTTCACCGTTTGTTAAATTGGTGCTATCATGTTTAGTACCGTTGTTGAGAATAGCCTTGCTTTCATTAATTTGTTGTCCTTGATGACTTCTCATAGCAGCTAGCTTCTTTTTTATTTCAAGTGATGCATGCAGTTTATGCAATGCTTACCCCTTTAAGTGGTGCTAAGGATATTAAGCCTATTATCTTAAAGGTAATTAGCATTGAAGCAATTGTGGGCTTAGCATAACAGGTACCTGAAGAGAGGAAACATCTTTGTATGTATTTCCTGTTTTCAGCTCATCTATATTTCAGGTTTTGAGCCATCACTTCTGTTCACTTACAATCGGTATAGAAAATGTGTCGCATGGATATATCACTTCTACTATCAGTAGAGTTGCAACCATACGTGGACTGTAATGCAAAGATGGAGGATGGCATGCTTTCCCTATTGTCACCATTATACGATTCCTTTTTGGGTTTCTTTTGGCAGGTCATTACTAATGTGTACTATCATGTTTAGTAACATTGTTGCGATAGCCTTAGTCTCATTAATTTGCTCTATCTTAGCCGATTTCTCATATGGTAGCACAAGAGGTTCTTTCGCATATTGTTGTGATCAATTTTTAGATTCATCCATTTTGGGCTGCTTGTCTTAGAGTTGGACTCTTACCATAATATAATTAGGGTTTAGCAATTGTGGGCGGGCTGGGCTTAGCATAATAGATATCTGAATACATGTTTGCATTTCCTGTTTTCAACTCTTACTTCTATATTTCGGGTTTTGATCGATGACTTAAAATCCTTAGTTGCTTGGACCTTATCACTAGACTTGTAACTGAAAGATGATGGCAACCTTTCCCTTTGTTACCAATTATACAGATCCTTTTTGGTTTGTATTCTGAATGTTTTACCTGTAGGTTTTAATGATATGCCATGTTTGCTTAATTAGCTGGGACATCCACTACGGGTGCAAATCTTGCACATTAGTTTACCCAGAAATCAGTACTGTCATGTTTAGTAACATTGTTGTGATAGCATTAGTTTGATTAATTTGCTGTCTCCTTTGTTAGCACCCTTGCTAGTTACACACAGCCGCAGGGGCACAATGGGGAAGGGAACAAATACAAATGCCACATAGGCTAGAGGTTAGAAATTAGTTACAGAGAGAGAGTGAGAATGAGGAGGTATAGAAGATATATATAGGATTCGGTATAGAGAGGGGAGGCATTATCTTCATTCATATTCTAGAAATACATATTGTATTGGCCTGGAAATCAAACTTCCAGGAGGGAAAGGCTACTGCTGTACCTACTAGATTCCTAAATAATACAATTTCTACTTCTGTTTCCTATCATCCTTGCTGACTTGACATATTTTAGCACCAGAAGTCTTTTTCGAAAGTTTTGTGATCAATTTTTAGATCCATCCCTTTAGGAGGCTGCTTGTGAAGTCATCTTTTTACCTTTCAATTTTTCATGTTCTCAACTGTTTACTACTATATTTCTGCTTTTGAACTATCACTTCTAGTACCTGTTACAATCCGTATGAAAAGGGTGTTTAGAATCACAACTATTTGTGGACAGGACGACAACCTTTCTGTTTCGACACCATTTGACAATTCGCTTTTGGGTCTAATTCTGAATGTTCTGTCTCTAGGTTTAACGCTATACCATGTTTGCTAAGATGTGGGGTATCCATTCTAATGGATTTTCTAGCAAATAGTCCTGCTTTCTGTAGGATTTTTCTTTTCACGGTTCATTATAAATTCTTGTTATTTTTGTTATTTGTACTCACAAATATGTTATTTTTAATGTTTGGTTGGATTTTGAATCCTTATCTTAAAGTTCGCATTTGAATCTTAATGATTATTTAGCATTGGGGTTTAGGATTTTATCTTTGGTGATATCAACGAATACACCCATTTAGCTTTCCACATATGTGGCTTCAGTGAAATATACAGACCAGGGAATTGATAGCCCAAGCAAATAGACCTAACATTGTTGTATATGACTATTATGATGTTTCTATAACGTGAATTGTCTTCTTGTTGGACATGATATTAGTATAAAACCCCTGGGAAATCTTAATTTCTATAAGTTTAAATCGCTAAATACTATTTTTTAAGATTCAAGATTAGGTTTGATTTTTCTCATTATTACTTTTAGGTTCAGGAATATGTACGAGGATGACAATAGTTTTTTGATAATTTAATGCGTTCTTGGGGATGTTGTAGTTTGTGTAATGAGTTTGGTTTTAAGTTTCACATTTGAGTTTGTATTTGATTCCGCCCCTCCTGTATATATTTTCATCACTATTTTGTATGATTTCATAATTTATAGACTTCTTTATTTTATATGATTTCATAATTTATAATTTGTAAGTTTAGAAGATATGTCATCGTATAATTTTTATTTCATAATTTATAATTTGTAAGTTTAGAAGATATGTCATCGTATAATTTTTTATTGATTTATTTATGAATTGTAACGATGATAATATTTATCACCTGATCTTTATATTTTGTTTTCCTTATCAATTGGGCCAATCTTCTTAGATTCAGTATTTGAAATTTCATCATTATTAAGGTTTAGCCTACCACCTTTTACTTTCCTGTCTTCGTGTTTTGTATAAAACATTACGTAAATTATTAGGCCAAATGCTATCCTGAAAAGGGTGTTTAGAGTCACAACTATTTGTTATTTACTAGGAATTTACTTTGATGTTACTTATCTATCTTTATTTATGTCGATCTTAGTACGTATGTTTGGTGAGTGGTAGTAATTTGCTTCTAAATAAAGTCCGAGTAAACCCAATTTAACAAGGTGATTTTGGCATACAATTTCTTCTAAATGTTTTTCTTAGCTAATTCATTCTGAAATTGGTAGCTCTAGTCTCAGTATTTGTTCAGTTCTCAGTCTTAGTTATTCTGTGTCTTGTCATTCTCTCTTGGATTAGTTTTTCTTTTACGTTGCCCCACCTCTTAAAAATGTGTACTTGTTTCTATCCTTGCTCCTAAATTTGTTTCTTAAACTATTCATTATAAATCTTACGTGGGTCATAACTCGTGACGACAGGGTTTGTCACGAGTCATAAAATTTGAGGGAAAATGAGTCATGTATGGCGTATTTCTTTTAATTTTATGCTGTTATTGCATTAATGAATATGTCCACAAGTTTGGAAAGAAGCTGATGAATATGAAATATTAATTTTGACTATTACATTAAATTGTGTGATTATAAAAATAAAAAATATAATGTGACTTACATTATATTTGTGTGAAAATGTCCATATCATTGTGTTCATACTCATCACAAAATGTTGTTAATTTTTCGCCACACATTTGTTTGCGAAATCTCACGTATTTTGTTAATTTTTCATCACACATTTGTTAAAAAATGTGTGGTGAAAATTTAATTATTTACATCAAACATTTTTTATTTTTTGTTTATTTTATTAACAAATATGGCCATAAATTTGAAAGAAGCAAATGCATACCTAATGTTTGTAAAACGTTTAAAATAAACCCTAATATTTGAAAAAACATTCGAAACAACCAATAAATTTAGAGATATAGTGGCTCGTGACAAATCATAAAATTAATTATTTACACTACATTGTTTTATTTTTCCCATTTATTTCATTAATAAATATGACCAACATTTTGAAAAGAAATAAATACATACAGGCAATTAGCCCCTAATGTTTGTATTAAAATTTGAATTAGATTTTAATGTTTCAATATGTTCAAAATAAATCTTAATGCTTAGAGAAGCATTCAAAACAGCCATTGATTATTTTAAACGTTTTTCAAATATTAGAATTCATATAGTACGTTTACGTTGAGATTCATTTAGGTCGATACACAATAAGTAAAATTGGAAAATTCTGGAAATATAAAGTAAAGGAAGGAATACTATAGTACCGTAGGAAATTAAGTCTCATAATATTCCAAAAATGTAGGAAATTGGAAACTATTAATTCACTCCTCGTACGACTCAGACCTCGACGAATCTAACTTCCACTTGTCAAACTCCCATAAACTAATTCTTTACGGTCCCACCCTCGTTGTGAGTTTGTCACCTACGAAGTCAACCTTTCTATGGAGAAAACAGAGCTTCCCTTTGTTTCTGGTACTGGAACTGAGTATCTGCAGTCAAAGTAACAACTTCAACCATGAAACAGGAGACGTTAACATTGGTGCTGGTGAATCTAGCAGCTATTATGGACAGTGCAGACGAGTCATTGTTACCTGGGGTGTACAAAGAAGTTGGAGCAGCTTTACACACAGATCCAACTGGGTTGGGTTCGCTTACTCTGTTTAAGTCCATAGTTCAATCTTCATGTTATCCATTGGCTGCTTATCTAGCAGCACGATACAGCCGTGCTCGTGTGATTGCAGTTGGTGCATTTCTCTGGCTGCTGCTACTTTTCTTGTTGCCGTTTCCTCTACGTTCTTACAGGTCCGTCTTTAACTCTCACCATAGCTTTTTTGACCTTATTCAGTATTGCTATTTGTCTTATTCCTTTCTGGTTTCTGGGTATTTTTTCTTTTTTTTCAGTTTTGCAAGTTGTTCCAAACATTATCATCATCTGCTTTCTTTTTCGGGTGTTTCGTGGATATATGAGCAGATCTGTATGTTGGAAAAAGTTGGGGCTTGGATTAGTACTAATGTCATTTTCCGAGGACTTACAAAGAGTTG
>JANIJH010053881.1:0-10035 GCA_024520975.1 Erythroxylum areolatum | reverse complement strand
AATATCCTAAATTTGCATACTATATGGCGTCGGAAAGCTAAGAGGATCATCTATAACTTTTATTAAGACATCTTAATCAAAATCATCATATATCAATACAGATTTTCTTCTGAACCCAGAACACACAATTTACTCTCATAAACACAATATAGTATGCAAATCTATAACACAATACATATGCAAAAACACTCATTTCATAAATTTGATATTTCTAAATTTCACTAAAAGATCGGGGTCCAACAGAAAAAGAATTTTTTTTAATATTTTAAAAATAGTTTTCTAACTTATTAAAGATAAGCTTTCTAATAAGTCAAGAAATAAATCTCTAAATAAATAATATGTAATAATTTTTTAATTAAATTTAAAAGTTTTTATTTAATTTTTAAAGTAGTTTCCTTTAAATTGTTAGAAAATAATTTTCTAATTAAGGAAAAATGATTGCTAATGAGATTAGAAATAATTTTGTAATTGATTAGAATATGTTATTTATATATATTTTTAGAAGAGTTTTTCTAAATTATAATAAGTAAGAATTATAATTTATTGGAAAAAATTCAATTAAATTTTATCAAAGGAGTCAAGATAATTGGAAATAGTTTTCAATTGGATTTGAAAATTATTTTCAAATCAAATTAATTTTTTTAATAGGAATTTAATTTATTTATGAATCAATAGTGTTAATCTAATTTAATTTTTCCAAAGAGTTGGAAATGTTATTTTAGATTATGAAGATCAATAATTAGAATCATACTAAGCTTGATATTTTATGCATATAATTTTATTACGAGTGCATAAGTTGCGTAATTTATTTTTATGGTTGATATATTTATTGGATGCATGATAAACTGTATGTTTTATATGTGCGATATTTTACATGCAATTTGTGTTTGATGAGACGAATGAAATTAAAATCCCTCGTTAAAATATTAGGTACATATTGAGAATTTGATTGTTGCCTTCTATTATTATAAGAATAAACCAGAGTTCTATTTATTGTAGACTTGTTGAGCAAATTGAAGGCCGTTTTAACCTGAACATGTTTAGTCTTATGATAACAGGTTATACTTAATTAAATTTGTGTGATTTGGATGAGCAAACTCATGATCACATAAATTTAGAGACAAGGTTAGGAACAATATATAAGATATATTTTGGCAAGAGTTTTCACCTAACGGATCTAGGAGTCACATGAGATGTGATTGATAAAGTTGTTATCTACCTAATTTAAGTCTAGTTGGTTTGTTGAGCAAACTCAAGGTTAACTATATTTGAATAGGATCCTAGCTCATTAGACAGATTAGAGTAATCTTTTCGAATAGTAGCGAGGGCTAATATTTTAAATAAAATAGTGGGAGTAACCAAATGTATGATTAAAGTCCTAATCTTATTTGGTAGTCATGGCATATAATTGATTACTTGTTTTTCCTATGTTTATATTTTGTTCTTAGTGGAATCTACCTTATTTAGTATAGTTAATACTAAGTTAGTGAACTCAAATTCTTAGACATAGGATATGTTTGAGAAAAGTTCTCAAAAGTTAGATAGAAAATTATATGTTCATTAATTATGCAATTTTGTTGTAATCCCCACTGAGGATATGGCAACAAAGTTATAGAGATATGTCAAAATCATATAGATGACAAAATGTATTGACATTTTGAGTTAACTAATGTCTCGTAAACTTTGACGACGACATGTAAGATGTATGTCAACACCATGATAGCAAAATGCAAGAGGGGGTTATGGCTGGAAGGTATAATACCTTGATGAAATTGTTCCACTTAATTTAACCTAATAAAAGCATAATTGTGGACTACAATTAAAGGCTTAGCAACAATATGATAATAGTTGTCATTAGAAGAAAATGATTGCATGATTTTTCTTGCCTATATGTGATATGATAAAGATCATATGTATTTCTAATTCATGCTTATGAGTATTTCATACTAAATTTAGATTGAACATTATTGTAATGTTAAATGCATGGATAGAAATAGATTGTTAAGTAAAAGTAGTTAATCCAAAAGAGTTTGTATGTGTTTAATCAAAGGAGATTTATGCTTAACATAAGTGGTAAGAATAAAAGTTGGATAACCGAGACAATCCTTTTATATCATGTTAGTTAAATCAATAAAACTAGAAACTTATAGTTACAAATAAGGATACTTGTATGCCCTATAGCCAATCGCTTTAGTTGTAGTTTAGTGACAAATTATTTAAAGGCATTCTTTACCTTGTATATGTTTAGATGTATATGATAAAGTCTATAGAATAATTGTACATCGTAAATGAAATTATAATAAGATTATAATTATAAGATTCATATCGTATTTATGTATTATTCATAAATGTTTATAGTCATTGTTCTATTAAGATTGGGCATTAATAGAACGTAAAAAGACTATCACATGTTTTGTTTTTCCTTATTAAGGAAGTAGTTGATCTCATAGGCTAAAGTATAGAGATACTTAAACAAACGTGTGGGTGCTTGCTAGAGAACAAGTTCACTGAACATACCTGATATGAGAAATCCATTTGGAACATTACTTGTATATCTATAGAATTCTCATTGTAATGATTGTATAAGTGATCCTTTGACTTGAGGTCACCAAAGTTATTTTGTATGGGGATTGCTATGTTTTGATACTACTTATGATTTATTTAATCATAGGTCGTTTAATCGATAGTCATTAGATGTAGCATGAACTATATGTAGACAATTGAATAATCAAGATATGATTCATCACCCTAAAGTAATTAGGGATAATGTTTTATTGTTCTCGATTAGTATTGATTCAATAAATCCTTAGCCAAAGTGAAATGATGTTTTGTAAATAGTTTACAAATGTCATTAATTGAATAGATAGCTAATAATAGAGAATTAATATGATTAGACTCAAAATAAAGTAAACGTTAATTCCATGTTCTATATATAATCAGAACAATGTAAGATGAAATGATTAAATTATATAGAAAAATTATGCACGGAAAGTTTAGTCAAAACTACTTTAATATTTCTAAATATTTTGGTGATCATGATGCGTTGCTAAACACTAATCTTGATCTATAATCATAAATTGTTTAATTGGAGAATTAAATATAAATTAAAAGAAGTTTTAATTTATCTAATTTTAATTATGAATTAAAATTAGATTTTATAATAATTGCCAACATATTTGGAACCTAATAGGTCTCACGTATAGAATGGGTTGAAGAGAGCAAAGTTAATTTAATCAAGCTAGACTTGATTGTAAAGTTTGAAAAACTTTATGATTAAATATGAGATATTTAATAAATAAAGATCAATATGAGATATTGAATCTTATATATGGGCATAATTGGTATTTAATTAGAATTATTTGTATTCTAATTAAATTTTAATTGAAATTAGAATTTTAATTTCAATTAAATTACTAAAACGTCCAAAATTTATTATAAATAGGCTTAAGTTCTATAGAGCTAGCACTTCCTGCTTAACTCTCTTTGTAAGAGTTACAGAGCTCTCTTGACCTATTATGTGAATACCGTTCGAGATCGAACACTTGTGCAACTACGGTGATTGAGGCGGATCAATTTTAGAAACGATTCTAGAGATACAACAAGATAAAAATCAAACTTTAGAATAATTTGCGAATTAGGTTATTGTGACTGTCAGAATCTGTAACGTGCAAACGAATCTTCATATACTGGCTGGTAGAAACAGACCGTCAAATATTGATTTTACAATTATTTTTAGTCTCATGGACGTTTAAACTTTGCCTCTCATTTTCTCACAAGTCAGTCACCGAACCAATCTTTGTTTGAATGTTCACTTGTTCACTGGAACTTGAGATTACGCAATCGAAGAGAAAGGTTGAGCCCGATTGGCTATCAAAGACCTAATTAATCATTTGATTCCAACAACAACTGGAGCAGTGGGCCTATATGTCCGCTATTGCTCAGCTCAATTCACTGTCCTCGGATAAACAGGGTCACGTGGTCTCTTATCCCAAATTGTGCTTTTTACCTAAAGTTATCTTATCTATGACTCCCAACACTAATTACATAATCAATGGTAATACCTATTGCTCAAATCAGAAATTATTTCACCATTTGTCTACTATCGTTAACTAAATTATTAGGGTTATTTGGTTTTATTTTTGTTTTTTATTGTAATTTTTAGTTTCTATTTTTAATTTTTAGTTTATATTTTCTTTTCAAATAAAAATAAAAATATGTTTGGTTGTTAATAATAATGTAGTTGTATTCTTATTACTTATAATAATTACATTTTAAATAAAATTCAAAGATAAATTACTTTTAATTAAATAAATTTACTTAATATCTTATATAATATTTATTAACAAATTATTAATAAAATTATGTTATTTTAATAAAATAAATAATTTAAAATTTAAAATTTTATTTATAAATTAATATTTATTTGAAATATATTTAATTATTAAATCAAATTTTATTTGAATATTTATATATTTTAAATTTAATTATTTATAATTTAATTATAAAAATTAGATAAAATTAAATTATTCATAATTTTATTGATAATAAATTTAAATTTATTAAATATATAAATATAATGTTAAATTAAATTATTCATAATTTTATTAAAAATAAATAATTAAATAATATATATTTAAATGATAGTAAATCAGATTATGAAAAACAAATAAGAAACAAAAACTTTTTTTATAATTTTTATAATTTTTAAAAATAGGAAAAAACCAAAACCAAAAACAGAAACTAAAAATTCAAACAAATAAAATTTTTTCACTAAATTTAAAAGTAAAAACAAAAATTTAAAAACAAAAATAGAAGCAGAGACCCTCTTTTGCTATCGATAATAGTAAAAGGAGAATAATATTATACTCAGGATATGACTCACCTTTTATTTTCCTTATAAATACACGTACGGAGATAAAGAAATACATATTCTTAACACATGTATAGCATGTCTATGATCTAAATGGAGGAGATTGATTAGTATTTTGTTAGAATTTTTTAATTTTATTATAAATTTCATTTTAAACTCTATATAATCTCCTTAAATAGAGTTTAACAAAAAATAAAATTAAGAACATTTTCTCTCAAAATTATTTTTGTAGACCCGCCAAAACATTGTTGTCGAGTTCTGCCTGTTATTATTACCTAAAAGGAAAAGATAACCTAAACAACGATGTTTTATATGCCCTAAACATAAACGACGCAGTCTTACATACTTTAAAATGACACGTTATTTGTTAACAAATTATAGAATTGGAAAGGTCTTTTCCATAAAAATTAGAATCATGTAAAGTTCTTTGAAAAAGTGAAATGAGAACCTAAGGAACTTATATAAATATACTATGTAATTTTAATTTAAAATAAATATAAATTAGTTAATTGGATCAATCATTAATATCTTTTTTTAAAATTATAGTTTGGATTTTATTGATATGAACAGATATATCAATCACTTTTTACAATTATTTAATTAATAAATAAAATTTTATTTAATAAAAATGATCAATAATTAATTAGATAATTAAAAGAAAGAATTCTTGAGCCGTTGACTTTATCACATCATTGCGGTGATAAAAGTTGCAGCAAAGTTGCTGTTGAAAAAATAGGATAGAAACAAAGGAAAAATTGAATGACAAGAGAAAGAACTTTGAATGCTGTGAATTGCAGATTAAATTTTATTAGCGACAGCAAGTGTTTAAATAGAGAACAAAATCATAATAATTCTACTTGAATTCTAATTTTAATAATCCAAAAACTATTCTGAAAAAAACTTGCAAGTTATACAAAATTCAGCTGCACAAGGATTGCTATTAAAAATCCAAATATTACTAGAAAAAATAAAAACTTCTAGAATAATTAACTTCTGAAATAATAGACTCTAAGAACAAAAATGTCATTGCTTCAACACTCCTCCTCGGCATTTTGGAGACAAATACTAATTCTTTATCGAAGAGATTCAAACTTTTCTGTGGTCAAAGTTTTTATAAAAATGTCTGCAAGTTGATTTTTAAAGGAACAATGATCCAGAAATACTTCATTAGATTATTGCACTTCTATCATAAAAGTGAAACTTGATCTTCATATGATTAGTTTTCTCATAAATCACATGATTTTTTTGAAATAGAAACAATAGAGATATTATCACACAAAATTAAGTACTTGCTAATTGATCCTGTCCCAAATCTTTCAGTATTTTTTTGAGCCAAATTGCTTGGTTCACTAGCAGAGCTACAACAATGTATTCTACTTTTGTAGGAGATTGTGCTGTTGTCTCTTGCTTCTTGAAACACCAATTGAAATAGCAAGAACTCAATCGAAACAAGTAATCTGAAATGTTTTTACCATCGTAAGCGCATCCTACTTAGTCAATGTTAGTATAGCCTTTTAGAGTCAAAGTCTGTTCTGACTTAGATAAAAAAAAAAAAAAAACTCCAAGTGAAGTGTTACCTTTAACATATATCTAAGTGCTCTCTTAGCAGCAATAAAATATGTCTCTCTTGAAGAATGCATAAAATGAGAGCACATTTACAGCAAATAAAATGTCAGACCTGCTTGTTATTAGGTATAGAAAATTTGAGGGGGTGACAATATATAACTGAAATTTAAGAGAAAAAGGTCAGAAAACGTAATTGAAATAGAAAATTTGATGTACAATCAGCAGCCAGTTATGATGTGACGTCTTCACTGTGGCGTCATCTCTTGTCCAGTTAGGTGAAGAGGAAAGGTAGCTATCATTTGCTACAAAGGTGTTACACACTTTAGATTTTAGAGGAGCTTAGCCACACAAAAAATGAGTGGTATTGCAGATCGCAGTTTTATATCCGATATATAGTCATAGAGTTTGAGTGGCTGAAAGCCACCATTGGTTTGGGATCACGTGGGCATGTGACCACGTGATTCACAACGCAGGGTGTTTTCCAGAATGAATACTTTGGTTATCTAATAGAAATATCTCTTATCATGTCTACTAATTGAAAGATGCTGTATTCAAATTACGAGATTCTAGCTCATCTTATAGGTCTGAAATAACTTAATTCTCAATTACTAATTTTTCAAATATTATATGTCCACGCATATTCCTAAAGTAATGGTTGCAATTTTCTATAAATTTATGCTTTACAATCAATAAGTTAATCGTAATTCAATAAAATAATTATTTAAAAGTATCTTTATCTTATACATATTTAGATGTATATAATGAAGTCTATGAGATAAATATATATTGTAAATAAAATTATAATAAGGTTATAATTATGAGATTTATATTGCATTTATGTATTATCCATAAATTGTTCATAATTATTATTCTATTAAGACTAAATATTAATAAAATATATATAAAAACTAGAAAATGTTATATTTCTTCCTTATGAAAGAAATAATCAATTTTATATATTAAATTATAGAGATACTTAAACAAACATGTAGATGTTTATTAGCGAACAAGTTCACTGAATTAATTCGATATGAAAATTCCATTAAAAATATTATTTATATGTATATGAAAATCCTTATTGTGATGAATATTCAAGTGATCTTTTGACTTGGGATCATCAAAGTAATTGATATAGGGATTTTTATATTTTCATACTAGTTATAAATTATTGTAATTGAAAGTAGCCTAGTTGGTTGTCATTGGATATAACATGAATTACATGGAAGTAGTTGAGTGATTAATATATGATAAATTACCTTAAAATAATTAGGAAGAATGTTTCGTTGTCCTCGATTAGTATTGATTTAAGAAATCCTTGACGAAGGTGGAATAACATTTCGTCAAATAGTTTGCTAATTTGATTAATAGAATCAATTATTAATAGTAGAGAACTAACATGATTGGACCTAAATATAGCAGATATTACTTCTATGCTCTATGTCTAATTAAAACATTATATGATAAAATGATTAAATTATATAAAAATATCATGTACATAAATATTATTCAAATTTACTTTGATATTCTTAAATATTTGGATGGTCATAATACATTAATAGATGCTATTCTTGATCTATATAAATTGTTTTATTAGTGAATTAAATATAAATTAAATGAGTTTAATTTATCTAGTCCTAAATATGATTTAGGTAGAATTTATATCCATTGTCAACATATTTTAGGACCTAATGGGTCACACACAAAAAACGAGTTGAAAAGAGAAAAGATGTTTTAGTTAAGTTAAATTTGATTGTAAATCTTGAGAAACTTTATTATTGAATTAGATATTATTTGTGCATAACTAGTATTTAATTAAAACTAATTGTAATGTTAATTAAAGATTAATTGAAATTAGAATTTTATTTCAATTAAATTACTAAAATGTTCATGATATATTATAAATAGGCTTAGGGTCTAAGGGAGTTAGCACTATTTGCCTAACCCTTTTTACAATTGTTGTAGGGTTCTCACAACTTATTCTATGGATATCAATAAAAGTCAAACATTTATGTGGCTAAAGATCATTAAGATGAGCCTGTTTCAGAAACAGTTCAACAAAAACAACAAAAAAGGATCAAGTTTCACACTAAGGTATAAATTAAGATTCATGCTCTATTAGGTTTTATATATTAATTATATTATATATTTTATTAAGTGATCTTCACCTTTGGGAAATCAAAATAAAAAGGTCTTGTTATTATTTTATTGTGTGAGAGATTGGTTCATGCTTTGATTTCTTATCAGTGGTATTAAATCTAACTTTAATTCTATAATTTTATGAAATTATTTGATTGTCATTAATAAAAATCTAAAATTGAAATAAAAATGATAAAAATTAGATTTGGATTTAATTTAATTAATTGATCTTAAATTTGAAAAGTTCAAATGAATACCTTTTAATCCTTAAAGTGTTGAATTTAATCTAACATGTGGGCACATATATTTATAAATTAATTGTATATTATGATCTATTAAAGTTAAAGACTTTGGGTTATATGGCATCTAATAAAGTATGAGCTTTAATATGTAGAGACCAATCAATCTGATTTCTATTTTATAATGGGCTAAAACTATATAAAGAATTAGGGTTATAGTCCCCAAGTTATATGAACGATTATCTTTTCTAATATCCCATCAATCAGAAAAGAATCATCTGTGTCTCGACGTGAGGGAATGCCTCCAAGAATTCTTGAGAGAAGGGAAAGGAGATTTGAAGATGAGTTGAACATGGAAATTCAGACAAGGCTAGCTATTACTAACTTGAGCAATTTCACTAAGCTTAGAACAGCCTTGATCCGAATAGAGCAATTGTCGAGGGATAGTCAATCTGACCAAAGATCAGAGTCTAGACAGAAGAGGTCCAGTGAATCTCAAAGCGGTTCTAGCAGAAGGGTTAGTAAGCGTTAGACCCAAGCTTTTAGACCACCAATTGGATCAAGATATTCGAGGTTTAGATAGAGAGGTAGTTCTGTTGGACCCCGCTTGTTTCCGGAATCCAACTCTTGCGAAATCATGAAACTTGAGCTTTGCTTTGACTCCACAACTGTTGGACCTCACTGGCGGAGCCCAACTTGGGATGTCTTAAACCTTGACCATCATCGGTTCATCTTCATTCTCATAAAATCCCAATAATTTCCCTCACAATTTGTTCAATGGCGTGCCCACATAAAATTAGTCACCATGTTCAAACTCATTTCTCCTATTTGTGAACAGAATTTGGAAATCTTCACACAAGCATTTCAATTTGGCTTCTTCAAAGAAATCATAGCTATAAGCCTCTATTTGGTCTTGAAGCAAGAATCACCTCAATCGAAGCTATATAGCTCAAGATACGCTTAAAATTCCAAAGTGTGTTTATACCTCAATCTTGCTCTCTAAACTGGCCTCTCACTTTCTTACAAGCAAACTTTCTCAAATCGAATCCAAAAGCTACCAAATTTCATGGAGAGATAAATTTATGTCTTAGGAATCTATCGCTTCAAGAATCACTTTATTTGGAGGTCGGACGAGTGAGTTATGACCGAAAGAATCTAACATGTTCATAACCTCAATCATGCAGTAACATGTCTTGGCACGATTGTCATAACTTTCACCAAAAA
>JANIJH010053752.1:0-10041 GCA_024520975.1 Erythroxylum areolatum | reverse complement strand
TACTAATTAATCCCTATCAATCCCATCCTATGGCAAATTTACTATTTAACCCTTCCTGACGAGGGTGGGATGTTACAGTTTGCGTCTGCATCTGCTTTTCTAACTTCTTTTTTATTTTTACTTTGTTATACATCAAAATCATATCTAAGTAAAGTCATTTAGACTTAACATAAAAACCACAGGTTATAGGTTGTTTCATGGACAAATTGGACTGGAATTTGTGGTATAATGAAGGTGAATTTATGTTAAATAAAGGTGCTAATATAGTGACCTCAAAATAGGAAAGAAGTAGGACTATAGGTATGATCAAATGAATGATAGTTTCTGTTTTGATTTTGATGAATGAAAGAACATAAATTGTGAGCTACCAAATGAATGATTTGAATTACAATTAGATATGGAATTGATGAGGAATTGACATATAATTAACATATAATTGAGGTATAAGTAATACACTTTGATGAAGATGTGTTGAATTTGGTATGAAGATGTTAAAAGCTGGAAACAAATTGAAGGAAAAGGATGGTGAACTTTTTTTTCCATTTTTTAACATCTTCATACTGGTTCACTCATCCCACAATCATAGGAGATACATTAGCTCCTTCCCATGATCATAGGAAATGCATGGAAGTGAGAAAGGTTTAGTTTTGTCTGGTATTTAAACCATATAAGGATAAGTTACTTTACTTAGGGGCAATTGGACATGATTGGGGCTTGAAATGAACCTTGATAGTTCCTTGATTAATTGATTAAGTGTTTGATAGGTTTAGGTTGTTAATTGATGTTATAATTTGAGGAATGGATTTTTTGATATCAATGTATATGAATTTGGGAAGTATGAGTTGTTAATGGTATGAAGACGTTCTTATGAATGCAAATGTGATTGAAAGGATATAAGTAATGAATTAGGTATGATTGAATGAGAATTAGGAAATTGTGTGAATATATAATGCTAGGAAAGAATTGATGAATGTATGATTGATGAATTTAGAGTAATCAAACTTAATTAGAGCATAACCTAATTGCAAACAAGTTATATACAAGCTACAATGAATGATTGATAAGAATTGTGATTAAGGATATATACCCGAGATAGTCAATTAAGCATGTATTGAACATGACATATAAACATGTGTATGATTGAATAATCATATGATTGATCAACTTAGTAATGTGTGAACTACACATGTGTATTGTATGATTAAAGAAACACAACTAGATTATCAGTACCTAGACATTGTCGGGTCATCAAGGCAATAACTTAACTAGAGAGTACTATGAGTTAACCTAGATGTTTTCTCACTATGTTTGAATTATTTTGATTAACTTTCAAATATTGAACTGTTATTGATATGATTGTGATAATTCTGAACATTCATGGTCCAAGGAGTTTGATATTTGGGAGTGTATTGGAAGTGCTTCCTAATTGTATATGAATATGGAAATTGTGTACTAAACTAAATGTTAAATGCCGGACTTAGATTTGATGAATGTGATAAATGACTATCCACCCTGAATGAAAGTTATTGATAGCTTAATATGTGATTTGATGAATTTGATTACATTGTTATGCATGATCAGATAAAGAAGTTGCCAGGAGTGACCAACGTGAAAAGAGCTTAAAGCTCATAAATGCTTACAAAGAGCTAAAGGCTCAATGACTAATGAGCCCGGTCTCCATAATAAGTACAGGACAATATCTGAAATGAGTCTGATATCCACAACAAATATGGGACAGTTAAATAGATGCTCAATCATAACAAAATAAAAATGAAAGTGGAGTCTCATGTGCATTTGCATATATATTTTTAAATGTATCATGTGAATAATTGTAAAGAGTGATTAAATTAAGTTAATATAATGATATCAACGTTTGTGTACTTATTGATGATATGAATAGTTGAAATGAATGATTGGATTATTGTGATATTATTATATGAAATGTTTGTATTCATAATGAGTTTGTTAAAATATGATGTACACTATGATCAGGTACTAAATTTTGAACGATGTGATATATGGGATTTGATTCTAAATGATGTGAGATACTGATTGAACTGTGTTATATACTTGTAATGTTTATGTTATGTTTGATTAAGCAGGTCGACGATGGTTCACTCACTGAGTTTGTAATACTCATCAAAATTGCAACGTTCATTTTTAGTTACTGAGGAGACCTAACTTATAGAACAATCTAGTTGAAGTCTAGTATTGTCAATTTTGGGAACAAGAAATGACTCAAAGGTCTGGTCAGCTGATATCTGAGGAGTTTAGATAGAATGTGCTTGTTTAGTTTCTTATTTTGTGTAAAACATTTTGTGTAGAATAGTGAAATCGTAGATGTTTATGTAATGTAAATAAATAAAGTTTGACATGTACGTTACGATGTAAGTTATGTTTTGTTAACGAAATGGAAAAAGTATGTTTTGTTAACGAAATGGAAAAAGTTGATCCTTAAAATACTTATGTTTCTATGATGCCATAATAAGTGAATATGATTGCTCTAATATGCCATTCTCATAGGGTGTGTTCTCGAATGTTCTCTAGATGTTCGAGCATATACTCTATGATAGTGGGATGTTACATGATCATATTAATTTAAAGATATAGTTAATAATAACATAACTTATACTTTGACAAGACTTTTAACCTAAGGGATTTAAGACTTATTTTGGGCCCCAGGTCTCGGTACTTATTACATTTGTAAGTTAAAAGGGAGACTGAAAACTTCAATTTGTAATGAGTATAACAACATCAGCATTGGCAGACTTCACTACAGTGAAACTAAGGAATATTTCCAAGGACCTTTCGGGAAAAGCTCATCTCCACTAACCTCTTAGCTTCGTTGCGGTAAAGTTTTAAGGTCGAGCAAGTGCACTCTTCGAGAAAAATATACCGCGACGAAGTTATGAAATCGTGTCGAAAATACCTTTCAGGAAAGGTTCACCGTAGCCAACGTCTTGGCTTTGGAACAGCGAAACCTTCAAATCTGCAGCCCACAACCCAACAATACATCTTATCTTTGCATATACAATTTCCAGCAACCACTAATAACTCAACAAAAGATAAACATGAATACATGCAAAATAAACTTCTTCCATTCATAATCTTATTACTAAATTGAAATGCAGTTTAAGCATAGGTTTAGTTACAATCAACAACTACATCAATAGCTTAATACAAAAATACAAAATGGATTCTCATGTTTGATATGCTCATAATGCTATTAAAAAATAGTCGAACTAACTTAGTTACTAAATGTAGCTATCTTGGAGTTTGCCCCAAAGCTTTACAAGGATCATTAACCTTCTTGTTCTACACATAAGGAGTGAAAAATAATGGGTTGAGCTACGAAGCTTGGTGGCTAGAATTGTTGATGATCGAATTGCTAGATTAAAATGAATTATATATATATATCTATACATCTATAATTCATTTTAATCTAGCAATATATAATTCATTTTAATCTAGCAATTCAATCATCAACAATTCTAGCTCACAAACTCATAATTAAACATGTCATCATATAGAACATATCATGTATAATTAATCATCAAAGCATAACACTCAATTGTACATAATAATTTGACAAATCAAAATGCAATGCACAAACATAATGGCTTGAGAGTCCTATGGATCGAAATGGAGAAACTGAAGTTTACACCATAAACTAAATGAGTCTGTTTCTTAGGAGCTTATATGCCAAAAGCGGGCAATCGGGAGAAGGATTTAAGTCAACGTGTACGTGATGAATGAAATGGAATCTCTCTTGCCCAAACACAAGCAAATTCTTATGCTCAATTTATTCCATGACATATTCACATTTTTATACTTCTTATGCTATTTCCTTTTTTGATCATACCAAATGACATAACATCTTTCAAAGCATAACATGATAATCAATCATAATTCATTTTCAACAATCACAATAATTCAAAATCAAGCAATTTAGCACACAATACACAAGTAAGCAAACTTGCCGATTTTGCACAATAAATATAAACATATTACTCACCTAATTGCTTGTAATTCCAAGTTTAATGGTGTCTTTCCTCTTGCTCTTGGATAGGATTTTCTTGGTTTCCTTCAAACAAACCAATGTTTACTTAAAACAATATTCCCATAGAAAATCCATAAGCTTTAATAATCATAAAATAGAATAAACAAAAATTGAGCTTAGATTTAAGCTACTCATAGTTTATTAAGGTAAAAAAAAATCCTAGTTCAAAACTCACGAAAATCAAAGTGGGTTCCTTGGGTTCTCTTCTTTCTCCTTTCATTCCCAACACAAACCCGTTTCTCTACTTCTTTTTCTAACCAAACAAGAAGAAAAGATGATCAAGATTACCTTTAGCTTAGCCAAATCTTCTTCCTTTTTCTTCTTTCTCCTTTTCTTTCTTTCTTTCCTAACTTCTCCATGATTTCTTCTTCTTCTTTCTATCTTTCCCACGTTTTTCTCTCTTCTCTCTTCTTTCTTTCTTCTTCTCACGATTTCTACCATCTCTTTCTTATTTCAAGATCACTTTTGTCTTGTCTTTCCTATTTTACCCTTCATTTTTTTGTGCTTCCAAGTTTACCCTTCCTTCTTTTGTTTTATCTACTAACTCCTTTATTCTCTTAAATGCCATACTATACTCTAACTTAATTCTAACAATTCTATTCAAAAATTCTAATTTCTATTTATGCTTTCTAAAAAAAGAATAAATTCTAAAAATAAATAAATAAAGTTTGGGGACCAATAGCTCATATGAGATGTGATTAATAATGATGTTATCCAACTAATTCAAGTTTAGTTAGTTTATTGAGTAACTCAAGATCAACTAAATTTTAGTGAGATCTTAGTTAACCAGAATGATTAAAGTAATGTTTTTGACATAATAGTGAGGGTTATTATTTTTAAATAAAATAATAAGAGTAACCAAATATGTGATTAAAGTCCTAATATTATTTAATTATCATGACATAAACATGTTACTTGCTTTCTTTGTGTTTATTTTATTTTGAGTAGAAGTTAACTTTGTTTAGTATAGTTGATACTAAGTTTTAGTGAACTAAAATTCTCAAACATAAGTTAGGCTTGAGAAGAGTTCTCAAAGTTAGAAAGGAAAGATGTATTTCTATTATGTAGTGTAGCTGTTAATCCTTACTGAGGATTTTGATCTCTCAAATGAAAAAATATCATTAATATTTTAGAATTGATAAATGTCTTATAAAATCTAGAGGTAACATGTAAGATAGATGTCAACACCATAATAACATAATGCAAACGGTTACATAAAGTAAAGTTGAAAGGTATAGTATCTTGAAGGAATTTTTCCTCTCAATTTATCTTATTAAAATTATATTGAGTACAATTGAAGGTACTTACTATAGTATGATAGTAATTGTCATTAGAGAAGATACTTGTATGACCTTTTCTTATGATAGAGATCATATATACTTTTACTTTATGCTTTTAAGTATTTCATACTAAATATGGATCCAACATTTTTAAAGAATCTCATCCAAGTTTATACAAATAGTTTATATATTTTGGATAAATGGAGACTTATGCGTACTATAAGTGGCAAGAACAAAAATAATAATTGAGATTTTTTTATGCCATGTTGGTTAAATCAACATAATGAGAATTATAAAGTTCTATACAAGGACACGCACACACACACACATGCACATGCACACAAATGCACGCACGCACACACACACACACACACACACACACACACACACACACACACACACACATTTGATTATGGGTTATATAAAATTTATAAAACTAGTTATATTCAAGGATCTCCAAATCAATCATTAATACAAGGATGATTGAAGTGTCATAATTTTACCTTATTTTTTACAGTCAAAATCTTCCTTAATCTATCTCAAGATGTTCAAGACTTAGTATTTTTATATTTTTGTAGGATAAGAGTTGAAGATTGCTATATGGAAAAAGGAATGGGCTTTAATCCAATTTGAAATTTTAAATGACGGAGAAATCTCAACAATAATCAAAGACAAATCAAGGATATTTGGGCTAATAAAATGTTTTATTATTTTGATTGAGATCAGATTATGAGAATCAAAGTGAAATCTAGAAAAATAGTTTGGCATAATCTTAAGAGTGGACACATTCATTAAAACTTACCATTTTTAGACTTTGAATCTGCAAGAGAAAAACATGTTAAAAATGTTTGAAACTTATCTTGGCTAGATCTACGTGAAAATCAATGAATTTATCAGTTGGGAGATCCAAACAATTATAACCATAAGATTTTGCACATAAGTTTCAATTACTATAAGTACTACTAAGATGTGAATGAACAAAGCATTCCATACGACTAGCTACTTTTCTCAGCTTTTCAACGTCCTCTTATTTTCTTTCTTTTGAAGATATTAGAGTAGTCTTTCTTTAGTTTTTAATCATAAAAATGGCTATTGTTGGCTTAGTCCTTTATTCTTAGTTGAAGGAACTGAAAACCCCTTTTATAACTTTAAAGATTGACCGATATTTGGGTATTATAGTAGAGTATTTCATTTATTCATATATTGAATTACTTTTCTATGCTTCTATTTTATAATTATTTTTTATTGATTTATAATATGTGTTATTAATTTATTGGTTGAAATAAACATTTGCTAGATTAAAGTTTGAATTCGTAAAAGTTCAATTCTTTTAAACATTTGTAACAACCAGGAGTTTTCATTTGCCACATTAGAAATTATTACCCTTAGGAAAAGCATTCAACTAGATTAAATGCAACCGTAAATGTTGTTTTATCTTGCTCCGATAGTATTTATTTTCTTAAAGCTATTGTTTAATTATATTTTGGATTGTATCTAAGGTTATTAAGTAATAATGGTTAATTGCATTACGTATTTTTTATTAACTAATCTTAAGAAAAGACAAATATTTAGTATCAAATCAAATATTTGATTAATAAAATAATTAGTATTATACAAATGATCAATCATAGTTGCAAGAATGGAAGCAACCACAAACCAAGGTTCGTTTTATTCAAAACTTCATTTTATTACTTTCTTTATTTTCCTTATTGCAAAATCCCTATCTATTAATTATTTTCTTTCGTGATGACTGATAAACAACAATTCCTCGTGAGATCGACTGCTACTTTCTGTTATCATATTTGTTTAATTGCAGGAATTTAGGAATTAATTTAGGGTATAGATGAGAGTTCTACTAACAATTATAATATTAAATTATTAAATCTTATATATGACTTATCAATGTAATGATAATTCATAAAAGGATGATTACTAAATGGCTTTATCTGATTGTCAAACATATTAAATGAAATAATAATTTACAATTTGAAAAGTTAAAAATCTTAGCAAAAATTAAGCATTGTGAATGTGAAACACTTAAGTGGGATTGATGCAATTAGGTCCTTGGTTGTCTATAAGGAATGAGATCCTCTAGTGAATAACTCTATAAATAAATATCATAATTGTATGGATTTGTATAAGTAGAAAATACAATATATGATATTCTATAATGCAATATTTATTTCTTTTATAGTTATTACTAGTATAATAACTTGCCTTAAACAGTTCCTATTAAACTAATTAGTAGGATTCATATTAGATATAGAATGGTAGATTTTGAAATCGTCAAAGTTAATGATTTGGAAATGTGATGCTTAGTTCAAGTATATATATTATCTAATAAGTTTAAAATTAAATTGGATAATAAAAAGTTAAGATATATCTAAAAGGTTGAATATTATCTTACAAACTCCATTGAATAATGTATGTTTCAATGCAAACTTCTACGAGAATTGTTCTTAATGTAAGTAGTAGAAGTAGGATGAAGTTTGAAAAACTTCAGATCTCATAACTATACATCCAATGAAAATAATGCCTTTGTTGATACATTTGATGTATCGTCGAAATGTTATGAGCTATTAAAATATTTACTTTTATTATAAATTCAAAGAGTTTGTTTTTTAGATGATTGTGGATTTATCATGTCTAAAAGATATTAGTAGGATTACAATTGTCCTCTTTGGTAGAAGTATGTAGAGACATACTATTCATAGGGAAAAATAAATTATATTTTTATTAGTTGAAGATATGATAATCTAAAAGTAACTTTATGTTGGATATAAAAATATAACAACTTAAGTTTTAAGAACATAGATTTATAAAGATAGATATAAAAGTTGCTTACTTGGTGCCTATTTGGATGAGCTTATGTCAATAGAGCTTTTGTTAGTAGAGCTTTTGTCAGTATAGTTTTTTCTAAACAGAGCTTTTACAAGAAACCAGTTGATTATTTGGCTATCAATTAAAATAACAACTTTTTGAAAAGAGCTTCATACAGTAGACTGTTTGGTAACATAAAAATGAAAAGCACTTTTATTAATTTTAACTATATTTTATTTTGTAATAAAAATTATTTATGCATATAAATAATATTTTTAGTATATTAAAAAATATGCAAAGCACAATATATTATGTTTACATTTGATTTGAAAAAATTCAACTACTTTTAGGTCTTTCATGAATGGAATGAGTTTACATTTACATTACAATTGTTTGACAAATTCACTTCCATTTAAATTGTGACATCAATAATTTCATGCTTTGAATGACTTCAAATTGATATATGTATCATGGAGACACTGCTATAAACTTTGAGATTTAATTCACACCACTACAAAAGATGTCTCATGTACACCTTACGGTTACCTATTTCTTAGATAAGCATCTTGCAGGAAATTTTAGATAACCATCCTTTGAGCATTTAACCTTATAAAATTATGAATGACCATTAAAGCAATTATAATTTTAACTTGCTTTGGAAAAGGAAAACTGGGCATTTGACACAAAATTTTCCACCTATGCTATTCTTTTACCTCTATCTTTTTGTAGATGAAGTAATCCACTTCATGCATTAACAAGATTATGTCATTAACTAAGCAACAAAAATAAAGGAAAAAGAGGACTTATTCAATCTCTGGCTAATAGGATTTGCCATTCCATTGGGAAACTTACTGGAGGAAAATAAAAAGAGAGAAAATGACCAGCAACTATATTGAGTTAAAAATTGGTTTAGTTCCAGGTTTTACATAGGAAAAAGGTTATGCTTGCATAGGATCTTTGTATCTTTTGAAAATAGTCTCAATGTCTGCCACTACTTATGCAAGAAAAGGTTGCCCAGTTGATGTGAAAGCATCGATGTCTTCTTTTAGCTATTCAACTAAGGTTGCACCAATGATTGAACTAGTCATAAATGGCCGATCTCGTGCAAATCTGAGAGCTAGCTGAACTGGAGTCAGAGCATACTTTGTGGCCAGTTCAACATATTTTACTATGGCTTCCTACAATCCAGTTCAAAGAAACATTAATGACAAAATCAAACTTACTATGATTAATTGCATATAATAGATCATGTGTGTAGAATGCAAAAAACCAATCACTTTTATAGGCTCCTTGTAATAAATTATCTGATGTAGGACAAGTTATACAATTAGAAACTCGGCAAAAGGAAAACATAATAAATATGGAAAGAATATGTAGAGAATCCAGATGAACAAGACAGATCTGATCAAGTTAGAAAGCAACAGAATAGGAGTGAAACATAGAAGAAACTAATGAATAATCAAGAACATAATAGAAAAGACAAGTCTATATTACTATCTAAAATAATAGTGACTAAACAAGCTCCTAGCAAAATTTCTAAACCCTCCAAAGAAAAAGAAAGTGAAGATTTCACTTTCCAAGTTCATTGAATCAACACCAGCTGGTCGCGGCTCTGTCGATTCGATCTTAAGATCGATCCTTGGAAACCGGTCAAATATAATAAATTCCAAGATTGTGGTATAGGTTGCAACCTCGGGTCGTCTCACTTAATTAGAACCAAGCGAAAAAGGTCTAATCTAGCCTAATCATCAAAATTTGCAATCAAAGTTGATAAAATGGGGGTTTGGTATTTTGATCGAAACTAATAAAAGTAATCAAAATTGGAGAAAAAGTTTAAAAGAATATTTTTGGAATTTTGGAAATTATGCAATTAACAAAAAC
>JANIJH010053689.1:0-10043 GCA_024520975.1 Erythroxylum areolatum | reverse complement strand
TTACTATTTAACTAATTTGGTCTCCGTGGGATCGATATTTTTACTACTTGACGATAGAAACGTGCACTTGCGTTGACGTCCATCACACACATTGAATCAAATCTTACATTTCTTGCTTTAAAAATTAGAGATATGTTTAAAACTTACTACTTTAATTCAACTTGTATCTTTTAACCTCAATTGACTTTTTAAAATAAAGAGTGCAAAGATGAGATTAGAAGCAAATGTGATGTTAATGTTGAAGGAAGATGTAAGATAAACTTCCCATAATAGTTTAGGACTCGAGTAAGTTATTCATGGAATAGGATCAACAAATGAAAATTGATGGTGAGATTATAACATTGACCTTTAATTATATTTTTTCTACAAATGATACAGTTACATAATTGTAAATTGACAGAGGCGACGACAACATTATATGCTTTGACATATGGGCCTCATAAGTTTGGGAAAAAATATACAAGTTACATTGTTAATGGAGTTAGATTTCACATAAAATATCGTGACTGTCAACTTTGAAGCCAAAATTGTGGGATTGTTATTGAGGGACAATATAAAAATGATTTTATTGACTTTTACAGTGTCATCTCATAAATAATAGTGTTTCATTACATCAAGGATAAAAAGGTTGTTTTTATTTAAGTGTAAATGGTTTAATCTTGGTTACAAAGAGATTAATATAAAAGTGAATGGCATTATTAACATCAATTTTAGAAACACATGGAATGATAATGAACATTTGTTCTTGCAAGTCAAGTGAAGCAAGTATTACCACAATGACACTGTATTAGGTAGCAACTGCAAAGTTGTTCAAAAGTTTCAACACCGAAATCTTTTTTATTTTTGTAACCCTCGAAATAGAAGATGCGGATATATCATCATTCCATAGGAGAGATGTTGATCTCAATATACTAGAAACAAAAGAAGTAAATCCAATCTTGTGATAAAAAGAGATGAAGACTATATTGAGGATGAATTATATGACAATGATGATACTTTGGCCGAATATATTAGTGATGAAGGGTCGAATCATAATGCAATTAATGATGATGATTTTCAAGATATTGATAATGATTATTGAAGGTATCAGCTCTTTATATTGTCTCAAACATAATGTTGGTAACATTTACGTTGTTAATATGCGTAATATTAATGATAGATTGGTGCTAATACCTATAATGTTAATGAATGAATGTATGTTGATAATAATGATTAGATGTATTATGAAAGTGCTCTTTATAGTCTTAAAAGTAATGCTGGTAACATTTATGTTTTTAATGTGTGTAATGCTAATGATTGACTTATGATAATTCGATTAATGTTAATGATTGAATGTATGTTGATACTGATGATTGATGTATCATGGAAGCGCTCTTTATCTTATCTAAAACATAATGTTGGTAACATTTATGTTGTTAATGTGCGTAATGTTGATGATTGACTAATATTAATGCTCATAATGTTAATGATTCAATGTATGTTGATAATGGTGATTTGATGTATTGTAATGTTACTAAAATTTATGTTTTTTTTATAGATATCCAATATAATTACACCTAGTAGAAACAAAAGGAAGAAGGTGACAACTATGAAAATTGTAAAACGGAGGGATCTGTAACTTCAACCAACCAATCGATTGGTGCCATCAATTTAATTACTTCAACCAGATCAATCAGTTGATGCCATCAATTCAATTCCTAACCAATAACAACATTTTACCTCATACACCAATAAAATTAGTCATACACAACTTCGTTATGCCTCAAATAGTAATGAAGTAACTAGTGTAGGTTTTTTAATCTTTAACTCCTACAAATAGACTTATGCTCAAATATATATTTATATATTATAATATTTCCTTATCATTATTGATTTGTTGTTAGCTTCCAATTCCTGTATTAGAAAAAGATGTATAGGTATAACTAGAAGTTGTGAATTGCAACAAATGAATGTTGCAATTGTCATTTTCACCAACTCTGATGACCATTCACCAAAAGTCTCACATCACAAATACACAGCCATGGAGAAAACTAAAAAGAATTAAGGAGACAGAAAAGTGTTTTATTCAACTTGAGTTAGAAACAATAAAGGGAAATTTAAATTTTTTACATTCTTTCTTTAGAAGACTATATATATACATAGTTACAAAATGAAATAAGTTAGTTACATTAAGCTTAATAAAAACTAAGGTGGGATATTTTTCTATAACAAACTTTCCAGCGTGACAGTAGGGCTAGTACCCTCCAACACCCCTATAAGCTAAAGAATAGTCTTGAATAGACATTCCTAACTTGTGTAAAGGAGACCGATGATGGGCAGAGGGAAGAATCTTAGTCAAAACATTAGCAAACTGGAGTTGGGAAGGCAAATAAGTGAGCTACAATAGTCCTTCCATGACCTTCTCTCGTGTAAAATGACAATCAATTTCTATATGTTTTGTCCTTATGAAAGACAAGATTTCTAGCTATATGAAGAGCAGACTGGTTATCACATCTAAGAGAAATTGGCTTTATATCATGAACGCCCCATTCACTAAGAAGATTGACAAGCCAAGTAACCTCTAATGCAGCCTAAGCCCCAGCTCTATATTCTAGTTTTGCTGAAGATTTTGATACAGTGCTTTGCTTTCTGGACTTCTAGCTAATTGTAGAATTACTAAGCATTACAAAGTAACTAGTGATAAACCTACGTGAAGAGGGACAAGAGGCTCAATCAGAATCAGAGAAGGCTTAAAGTTTGAGCTAATAAGTAGCTTGAAGGATTATGCCCTGATCACAAGTGCCATTTATATATTTGAGAATATGTTACAAAGCAAATAGGTAAAAGGTTCAGGGTCTTGCATAAATTAGTTCAAATTCTGAACTATGAAGGTAATAAGGTAAGGTCTGGCCTTCTGTTGGTGAGATAATTAAGCTTTCCACTTATGACTCTGTAATGAATGGGATCAGGAAGAGGATCACCATCTTCAATTTTGAGTTTGCAATTTAAAGGTAGAACTTTAATAGTAGGTTTTGTTAGAGAAAAACCACAATTATTAAGCAATTCTTGAGTAAACTTCTTCTTAGTAAGGTAAGCATCATTTTGGAGATGAGTTACCTCAAGACCAAGAAAGTAATGAAGCTATCCAAGGTCTTTAATCCCAAAAGTTATATTAGGTTGAGCTTTTAAAGAATGAATTTCATCAAAATCAGACCTAGTCATTACAATATCATCTACATAGAAAACTACCAAGGTGATGTGAGAGATAGATTTCTTCAAAAACAAAGAGTAGTCATTCTTGGATTGAGAATAACCATGTTGCGATATGAAATCTGCGAGTTTAGAGATCTACTGTTGTGAAGCTTACTTAAGACCATAGAGAGATTTTTGAAGTTTACAAACTTGATTGTGAGGATTGGGAACCCTTTTAGGCATATTCATATGCACTTCCTCATATAAATCTCCATGTAAAAAGGCATTGATCACATATAGTTGAAATAAACCCCATTTCTAGCTTATAGCTAAGTCAATAATGGCAACTTGATTACTGGAGAAAAAGTCTCAGTGAAATCAACACCCTGGCATTTTAAGTGTTGCCTCTTACAACTAGCCTTGCTTTGAATCTTGCCAAGGGGCCATTAGATTTGAGCTTAACTTTGTATACCCATTTGCAACTAATGGCTTTCTTTTTTATGGGAAGAGCCACCTCTTTCCAAGTTTGGCTGTGTTTAAGAGCATTAAGTTCACACTTCATAGCTTGTAGCCAGTTAAGATCAAGTGAAGTCTGCTTGTAGGAGGTGGGCTTTGTATATGTAGTGAGATGGGTATTATGGTCTTGGAAATAAGAGGGGAAATTATCAAATTTGACTAAATTGCATTAATGAGGGGAGGTAGAGGCAATATTATAAGAACGTATGTAATCCTGTAAATATGAATGTAGATTAAGTGGCCTAGTTGATCTCTAGGTGCTAAAAGAACTAAAACAAATCCAGGTGAAGCAAAAGCAATAAAAATAGACGGAGGAACAGAGGTGTGTGAGGAGGAGATAGATGTGGGAGTGGAGGTTAGAAAAGGATAAGAGAATGAAGAAGCAGGAAGAGATTCATATTGGAAAAAAATAGGATGGGGAAGAGTAACATTGGAATCACCATGAGGGATATGGTGAAAAGGGAAAAGATGTTCATGGAAAATGACATCTTTGCTAGAATATACTCTATAAGAAATAAGATCATAGATTTTATAGGCCTTTTTACCATAGGGATAGCCAAGAAAAATGCAAGGATAAGCTTTAGGTTGAAAATTGTGTCTGTGGGATTTTTGAGTAGCAACAAAACATAAGTAGCCAAAGTTTCAAGGTGGGAATAATTGGGTTTTTGGTTGTAGAGAAGTTCATATGGGGTTTTGTGGTTTAGGACTATCAAAGGCATTCTATTGATAAGATATGTGGTAGTTAATAAAAGTTCTCCCTAGAATTTGATAGGTAATTTAGACTGAAAATATAACGATCTACCTGTCTCAAGTAGGTGTTTATGTTTTCTCTCAACAATTCCATTTTGTTGAGGAGTATCAAAACAAGAAGTTTGATGTAAGATACCTTTACTAGCATAAAATTTCATAGTAGTAGTGTCAAAGAACTCTAAGGCATTGTTAGATCTTATGACTTTCACATGATCATTAAACTGAGTTTTAATGAAAAGAATGAATGGTGTGAGAATGAGGAAGGCATTACACTTATAAGATAAGAGATGGGTCCAAGTAGCCCTAGAGAAATCATCAATAATGGCGAGGAAATATTTATATCCATTATAAGTTTCATATTGATAAAGCTGTTATATATCAATATGAAGCAATTAAAAAATATAAGAAGTGGAAGAAGCACTTGTAGGAAAAGAGAATCTATAATGTTTTGCTTGTAGACAAATTTGACAAAAAGAAATACTTTTCTGAATACAAGGAAGATTGTCTATATGTTTCATGGTATCAAAAGAAATATGACCTAATCTATAGTTCCAAATGTCAACCATAGACATGACAGATACAACAACATTACAATCACTTTTATTAATAAAAGAAGAAGCTATGCTAGTTGACAAACTAGGAGTAACAACACTCTTATCTTTGCATGGATTTGTATCAATATAGTAAAGGCCTCTAGACTCTTTACCAAGGTGCAGGTGTCGCCTTATTAAAGGGGCCTGAATGTAGCAAGAATGAGGTGTAAAGATAAAATTAGAGGAGAGATGTTTGGAGAGTTTGCTAGCAGAAATCAAATTAAATTGAAAATCAAGAACATAAAGGGCATTATGCAAAATAATATCAAGGGTAATTCTAATAGTGTCGACATGTTGAATCTAAACTTTCTTACCATTTTTCAAGGTGATAAAACAGGCTTGTTTTAAAGGTATGAAAGTGTCAAAAAGATGTAAGTGTTGGGTAATATGGTCAATGGCTCCACTATCAACAATCCAACTGATATTTGGCTTAGAAATGTAAAACTAAAATGACTTACCAACTAATAGAGTAGCAGATGAATCCATAGAGTGAATGGGAAAGAAATCTCTAGACTATGCTTACTTAATAGAGCAATAAACTAATTATACTACTCATGAATGAGTTTGGGAGGTGTAGAACTACTTGTAAGATTGTCATAGTTGCACTCAGAACTCTTTTGAAATTATGCTTCAACACTATGCTATTGAACTAAGGCTACTACCCTTTTTCCTCTATTAACCCTCCTTTCCTTTTTTGCAACTTAAAGAAATTTTCAATTAGATGTCTAGGCTTTTTACAATAATTTCAAAACAGATTACTCTTTCTCTTATTGAACTTAGTTTGTTGTTGTAAATGAGGACAGTTTTGGTAATTGCTTAAGCCAATAGTGCTATAGAGACTTTGCTGAGAAACAAAAGTAAAATAATTAGCAATGAGAGATGTAGAGGAGTGAATTTCCCTTTGTCTCTTTTCCTAAAGGATCATACTGTAAGCTTGGCTGACAGGTGGCAAAGGATTAAGCATCAAAATATTTCCTCTTATATGAACATAATCATTGTTTAATCCTATGAGGAATTGCATCATTTGCTAGTTTTGCATTAAGCTAGCCATTGTAGGGCCATAAGCACAATTACATGGTGGTATGTTGATTAAAGTGTCATATTCATCCCATAACCTCTTGCATTTAGTGAAATATGCAAAAATAGAAAGATTGCCTTGACAAATTGTGTTGAGATCCTTTTGTAGTTAAAAAATTCTAGTTATAAAAGATGACCATATCTTTGTCCCACATCTTCCTAAATTTTTTGAGCTATAGAGCAATATAACACACTTTTTTTTATATCCTTATCGACAGAATGTAAGAGTTATGAGATGACCATGTTATTACATCTTTCCCAATAAGGAAGAAGAGAAGATCTAGCAACAGCTCGTTGATAACCTCCATTGACAAGTCCTAGCTTATTCTTGGCAATAAGTGAGACCTCACAAGAACGCTTCTAGTAACCATAATTCTCTCCTTAAAAAGGATGAATGGAGAGCATGAAATTTGGATGATCTGAATGGTTAAGATATAATTCAAGTGAAGGATCCTGGATAAGCACAACAAGAGCGTCAGATGACTAACTTTCGATCACCATTGATGAATTTTAGAGAAAAATATTCTTTGATAAATTTTAGGAAATAGTTGGTGTGCAACAAACAGAAATGAACAATTGGAAGGAAATGTGATCACATCAAACAATAAAGATTGAAGAATTTTTATGGAAAAGAACATATTGAAACAAAAAATGAATTGAATTCCTAGATTAATGAAGCTAGATCGATTAATGAAACAAATCAAAAGATCAAAAGATGAACGCAAAAGTTTGTGTTTAATTTTGATGTGAGAATGACATATTGATGAATCAAAACAAATAGTTGAAAAAAAACAAGAAATCAGAAACAATACCTAGGAATTTAGTTGAGCTCAAGGCTCTAATACCATATCATTTTCACTAACACTGATGAACATTCACCAAAACTCTCACATCACAAGTACACAGCCATGGAGAAAACTACAAAGAATTAAGGAGAGAGAAAAAGTTTTTTATTTAACTTAAGCTGGGAACAATGAAAGGAAAACCTAAATCTGTTACATTCTTTCTCTTGAATATAATATATATAAGTATATACAAAAGGAAATAAGTTAGTTACATTGAGATTAATAAACAATAAGGTAGGAGATTCTTCTATAACAAACTTGCCAATGTGGAAATGGGGCTAGTACCCTTTAACAACAATGAATAGCAAATTATACTTACCAAGTTCATCCTGTAGACAAGGTTTAATCTGCAAAATTGTCAAGTGAGTTAAGGATTGTTACAAAAACATAATTAACTTTTTAAAAACATAGTAAGGACTTAAAGGAAGACAATTTGCTTAAAAATGCTTTGGATAAAGTTCGGTCATTTTCAATATATTTAATTATATGCAATATTGATTTAGTGATTTTAAGATTAATTACACTTTTACTTATTGTTTACAGTTGAAATTGAATATTGTGGATATTGAGAACCCATTGTTTAAATTATGTTACTTCATTATTGAAACAAAGGACCTGGGATCGCCATTTCATTGTATTAGTATTATAAATCTTTTTCTTCTGATGCAAAGGTGTGAAGACATGTTCCTGAAAGAATGTCTCAAGAAATTTGGAATAATTTATGTGATTATTGGGCTGACCTGAAAGTTTAAGTTTGTTTTCTTTGTCTTCACATTTGCTTCCATTAATCTTGTTAAATGATTTAATGACTACCTAATATTTTTTCTTTATTTAGGAAAATTATGAGAAGGCAAAGGTCATTAAAGCAAAAATGAAGACATCTTATAATCAATGGTCCAAATCATTTGTAGTTGTTCAAAATGAATATGTAAGATCTTTATTTAGAAGTTACAACTATATCAATAAACACTACATTATTTATTATGCCTTCTATTTTTCTTTCAAAAAACATAAAGAGAAGGAACTACATGGACAAGAGATTGATAGGATTACACTAAATAAAGTCACTCACTATAAGGAAGGTAAAGTGTCAGAAGAAGCATAAAACATCTATGTAAGTATACAAATTTGTTCAATATTTTTGTTCATTTATTAATGTAGTAAGTAATAATATTTGCATTGAATATCAACTTTTTTTAATTTTAGAATAAGATGCAAGATTTATTAAAGAAATCAATGTTTGAGGGGAATGAGGTCAGTGTAGAAACATTTATGATACCATATTTGATACATGTTCTGGCCATATCAAAGGTCTTGACTATGACCTTAAGACAAATGTTTAAACCTCATCATATAAAACAATCATTACAAATTTAAGAGGAAAACAAGGGCCTTAAGGCTACATTACAAGAAAATCGAGCAAAAATATCAAAACATGATATGTTATTCAGATGATTACTTGACCCCGATTATGATAGAAATGAAGAGGAAGGTGAAGCATATTAATTCAATCTCCTATACTTTTTTCTTTCAATTCCTATTATATTATAATTTAAATTTAATACCTTTTTCTTGGATTATAGAATTGATGAAGATGCAACTACTGAGTGATTATGTTGTAAATGGTAAAGTTATGTGGTGTTTGCTTTAATTAGAACTAAATACTTATTTTTTCAACAATCACAATATTTTTGGTGTATTTTAACTAAGTTTTTTTGGATTATTACAAGTTCATGAACATGGAGAATACTAGGTAGTTCTTTGAGGTATGCTTTAACATTTTTGTAATATGAGCATTTATAATTTGTAAACTGGTTGGTTTATTTATTGTTTTGCTTATAAGAATTGTTAAAGTTGTCATAATATCTTGTAATGAAGAATATTCTTTTTTTTCGTCATTTAATGATATTTATGTAATTTTACATTTTGTATACAATGCTCGATATTTTGAATTAATAATATTTATATAATTTATTTGTATAATAAATTGACAATAAAAATGTATCGATACATTATATACAAATTACATTGTTCAATAATATGGATTAAAATGTAATAAAGAATATATTGCAACATTATATAACATTTGGTTATGTTTTATAAAATGTAGCTAAAAATATTTAATTACATTTTAGAAATTTTGCTAAAAATATTTGGCTATATCTTTGAAAATGTAGCGAAAAAAAATAACTACGTTTAAAAAAATGTAGCTAAAGAGATTTGGCTCTAATAATGAAATTGTAGCTAAAAATATTTGGTTAAGATTATAAAAATGTAGCTAATAGTATTTAGCTACAAAAATAAACGTAGCAAAAAAAATTGCCTATGGTTTCTAAAATCATGGCTTATAATTTTCTCCTACAGGAATTTGACAATGTTTTGTGCGACAAAATAGAAATGTAACTAAAAAATATAAGTGGCGTTTTTTGAATTTTTAGCTACATGTTTTTTGTAGCCAAATGTTAACTATGTTGTAGTGTGATATTATGTAACTTACAAGTGATTTTTGACAAAGCCATAGAAAATATTATATAACTAAGTGCTTAATTTGAAGGCCATAAGCACGAATAACTTATATCTGTTTTAAGAAGGTAAAGGGAACTGGAAAATCAAGACATATGTTTGAAATTTAATATTGTTGCATATTACAAAATATGATTCTTATTTTTATGGGTTAATTACAAAAAATCTCAAACTTTGCTCAATTTTGTAATTATATCCCATCCTTAAAAAGTAGCAATTAAATACCCAAACTTTCAATTTTTTTCAATTAGAGCCTGACGCTAATGTTTCCATTAAGTTTGCTGACGTGTCTTGTCATGTGTTCCATAAATCCTAATAAAACTATGTCCTTTAATACATGTTAGATTAATTAATTGAGGTTAATAAAACTAAAAGTGTTGCACCCCGAACTTTCCTTGAAATTTTGAAGTGTCAAGTGACATGAAAATGAAGAAATTAGAATGAATAAATAAAAAGAAAAATTTGAATGTAAATAGTTAGATGAGATTAAAATAGGCGAAAAATGCTTTTGTTATTGAGGTTTATGTTAAGGTATGGCCTAAAATGGAGTTTGAAGTTTAAATGAAAT
>JANIJH010053625.1:0-10046 GCA_024520975.1 Erythroxylum areolatum | reverse complement strand
CAAGGGTCTGTTCCAATTCCTGAGACAGATTTGATTACAGAGAAAAGGGTAAAAAGATCAATCTCAGACCTTCCAAACAGTTCAAGCATGTTCTCCAATTCTTCCTTTGAGCCAGCGAGATCAAAAAAATCGTCCATCATGGTTGACATGACAGAGTTCTTGGTCATGGATATGCGAGCCTCTGAATCTTCAGGGGCGATCAAAACCGCAGCAATAGACAGATATCCGTAGGTTAGCTTCTGCCTCGCAAAGTTTAGTTCTCCGATTCTGCTCTCCTCCACCCATCTGATTCCATAAAATATAAACGCGTTTATATTTTAATCTTTAAAATATAAACCATTAAAATATAAACGCGTGTTTATACTTTATATAAACAAAAATTTTAGAAATTTTTTTGAATTTTTGTTTAGTGTTCAAATTTTAAGAAAATTCATTTTTTAAAAGTTCGTTTAAAAAATAACAACCGATGAATTTAACTTAATTTTTAAAAGTTTATTCATATATTTTAAATTTGATAAAAAAATTAATAATTTAAATTTTTAATTAATTATCAATTAGATCAAATTTAATTAATTTGTAAAATTTAAGAATTGTGTTATTATCGTTATATAAATAGCATAGAAAGTTTTTTGTAAAATTCAAAACATAGAAAGTTTTCCAAATATTTTAAAAATTAAGACATCCGTTAAAACTTTTTAAAACTTAAAAAGAAAACTCTTATCTCTTATCCAATGAACAAACGACGAAAATTATTGTATACTTCTCAAGTTGCTTGAGTTCTTTCCTATATATGGATTGGCACATGTTGAAATCTCGGAGAGACAATTCTAAGAACGATTTGCTGTCGATTGGAGTCCTGAAATTACACAAGAACTCAAAATAAGGGTTTTCAAGAAAAACTAGAACAGATAGTTGATCATGCATAATAGAATATAAAAAACTTCACTAATTACTTACCTATATGATGTTTTAAGAAGTTCAGTATTGTTAAGTTGATGCCATTCCAAGTTTCTCCTTCCTTCTAGTCGATCCAAGCTATCGTATCTGAACCTCAGAGTATGTTTAACCTGAAAAAACTTATCAGAAATCATAAGACCTGAGACAGATATGTTCTTTGTCAGATTGAGTTTCTAAAGCTTGGAATTACCTCTTCGTTCATTCTTTTATCCTGGAACGATCCATTTCGCAATTCCTGCTTCAGATAAGAACATGTCCAGTCTCTTATCTTATCAAGGATCGGTTCTCTCTGGTAAATATTTGTCAACGAAGCCTTATATAACTCCAGGACTGTGTTTGCGTTCTCAAATTGAAGACTCACTGTGCTGAAGAAACTTTTCTCTTCCTGGAATTGTTCTAATACGTCTGTCACAAAATGATCAAGGTGATTACAAGCTAAACCTTGCGGATTACGAGTAATTACGACAAATCACGATAACAGTGTGAGGTACCCGAAGAGACGTCATATCCGTTCATCCGAAGCAACCTGAATCCTATGGCAAGACAATTAATGTCTGAAAATATTTCTTCACTGCCCTGCAACCAACATCTTTAAGAACACCAAAAATTAATGGCAGGTTAATTTAATAGAGGAAAAGAAAAAAAGAAGAAGATAAATAACAAAAAGGGGCAAAGAAGAGTACCTGTAAATATGAGCCATAGCATTTTGGATTTCTTCATGAAAAAATCGGTCTATCACTAGCTTTTGAAGGTTGTCAACAGTGCAAAGTTGAATGTAGATGTCTAGTGGATATGCTGTGGGAACTGATTAAAAAAAAAACATTAGTTTCTATAAATCAAACCAAAACAAAATCAAATATGAGGGATCACAGTTCGGTGATAAAAAGGTTCCAATTTGATTTAATAAGTTAATAACGTTTTGTTAGATTCAATTAATTGTATAAAGTTGGTCATATTCAACTTAAATCAAAAAATTAAAATGCTTCATAATAAGAAAGGAATAAAAAAGGCATGAACCGGATTTTATAATTTAACAATTTTTAATCTGATTAGTTATATAAGATTAGGACGTATTTACTTAAAATTAAAATAAATTTGATTTTAACCTTTTACGATTCATAATTGAAAAAGAATAAAAAAGAAAATTGTGCCATATTTTTAAAAATATTTTAAATTAGATAAATATCATAGAATTTTGAGTATTAAAAATATTTTTTATTGAATTTCTATCATATTATCTTAAGAAAGATTATTTCAGCTTAATCCTAATACTGAATTTTGTTACAATTTACAAAAAATAAGTATTGATAATCTATTATGCTTTAAGTGATATCAAACACAAAAAAATATTCTTTAAAAATAAGTAAAATTAGTATAAAAATCTTCATACTAAATAACATACATACCTATGTTGTGAAATCTGTCCAAAACAGATTTAAGATAATCGTAGCATTTATGATCATGGTTGTGCATCAAAACAGCAGCTGTTGCAGATGGTGAGTTGAAGAGGGACCCATTGTTCTTCTGATGTTTCATCACCATTTTCCAATCACAATAATTTCCACTCAATCCCAATCCTTCAAAAAGATAAGCCAAATGCCTTTCTTTTCCATCCTTATGGTACCTGATGATATTCATTAAATAATTTTGTTTTTAGTTTATTAATCGTTTAATTTTTAGAAAAGTAAATGACTAAAAAATGTTAAATATACGATAAGCTAAGGTACCTTAAAGTATATACTTAGAAGTCATGTCAGAAAATAAAGATTATAATATATTTAATATATAAATTATCAAAGGATCCTAATAAATAACTATTTAAAATAAAAAGTTATTAACTCTTATCCCTTTTTTTTCAGTTAAATCAAAAGAAGATAACAAGGTATATATAAACAAGTGAAGAAAAAAAACCTCTGAATTTGAGTGCTCCTTTCTCGTAGTAATCCTTCAACCAGAATTGGATCGAAAGGCAAGTTCAGTCCGCTTTCTAAGGCACTTTCGATCATACCACCAAATGTTATATCAAAACCAATAGGCTTAAGTTGTCTTGTATCAGCAGCTGCCCAGAAATTAGCCTCAAGAAATTCTAAACCTGAAAAAATACATAAATAAATTCTCAAAAGTATTTGATATTCTTTTTAAATGCTCAAAACGACTAATGTTCAATTCCCAAAATAGTATCGAGTATTGGACAGAGTCTCTAAACTCATAAAATAGCATTGAATAAGGTTATTTTGGATAGGATCCAAACTCCATGCAAACATAGATTAGAAACAAAACCGACCCTTGTTCACTAGCTGTTCTCCGACACTCCACTTGCTTAGAGCAAGAACACAAGCGAGTGTGGAGGACAGAGAGTCCTTGACCAGCAATGGATGTGCATCATCAAGGCACCATGATCCATCAGGCTGCTGGTGTTTCATCACCCAATCCAAGCTTTCCTGGAACAATGGTTCTGATTGCTTCTTCGTCTTCTCCTCCTCTCGAGACGGGACCATGGCCACCCATGCAGTGTCGTACGGTGAAGCCGATAGCTTCACGTTACTCAGAACCTCCGACGCTACTCTCTTCACTACGTTACTTGACTTCTCTCCATCCTAACACATTCATGTCAAAATGATTCAAATCAAACACCATTTTTGAATGAGCAAGAACCAGAAGAGATGGGAGTATTGAATGATCTGTATCTTACGGGGGCAACTTTACGAATCACCTTAGGATCGATAGGCGTTTGAGAACGAACACCTGTTCATTGACAACGTCCAAACACAAGCATGTGTTAAGATCACAAAGTTGATGATGATAATATAAATGACCATATGTGCAGAATCTTACCTGATGAGATAGGTCTGGTTTCATAGTGTTGAGGAGGCCTTGGGGTAATTGGTTTCACAAGCAATATCATTTCTCGAGTTGGAGAGAGAAAAATAATAGAAGTTTATCTTATGTTTTATAAAAGAAGAATGGTTATTTATAGAGGTTTTTAAAGATAATCTTTTAAAAACTCAACCGGTTATGTCATTTCAATCTTAAAAATTTTGAATCATCTAATTTTTTAATTTAGTATTTAATTATTTAGTTTGATTTACTTTAATAACTCTTATTGTTAGAAATTGATCAGCTTATTAATTAATAATATTAGTCAATTTTTGTAAATTAATAAATTTTTATAAACTAAAATAAATCAATTAATTTTCATTTAACAACCTCTTTTTTAATTAAACTTCAAATTCTTCAGTGACAAGGACAATATATTTTAATCATATTTCAAATTCTTTAATTTCATTTAATCTTTAGTCAATTTATGATGATTTATTACCGGTTGAACTATTTAAACCTCAAATCTTTTGTCTTATCGATTTAACTTCTAGTCTGATTTTTAAAACTAGTAAATCTTGACAACTTGTATCAAAGACAAGAACATTTAAACGGAGAAAAGGACGATAAAAATTAAAAAAAGAAATTTTATATTTTATATTTTACAGAAAAAACATGGTTATTTATGGAGTAATCATTCTTGTTTATAATTTACAAAGTAATCAAATAATTTATAAATCTAATTTAAAAATATTAATTATAATAATTATCAATTTAGTACTCTTAGTGAATATCATAATTGTTAATACTCCTTGTAAAAGATTTAGATCTGTGATACATACCATATGGACTTAATAAAAATGGCTGGGTATAATGGATTTAAGTGTCATTGAGTACTTGAATGATTTCTACAAAGTTTAAATCTTTGAGTAATTGAATGATTTCTACAAAGTTTTCTATTTTATTAGAGAGTTTTTTTAAGATGAGAAGGCAATTGTCCGGATAAGTCTTTTCTATTATCTCTACTTCTTCCTCAACCAAACAAAACTATATTGCTGTTCATCCCTATTTAACGCTCATGTACCATATTTTGTTGTGCTTTTCATCAATGGCCCACTATCAGAAAATGCAGTGTGGTATCTTTGGGCACACTCTACCTTCTATGCATGTATTATCTCTCTTCCTTCTTTACAAGTCTATCAACATATAGAAAAAATAAAAATTCCCTGTTATGAACTTTCCTTGAGTAGTACCAACTAGTAATGAAACAGAGGATGCACCTCTCGCAGGTTATTGAAGAGCTCAAGTTATGAGAGACTCCATTAAAGAAATAGACTACTCAATGCTTCTTTGTCCTTCATCGAACTTATAGCACAAGGATAAACTTTTGATTTTTTAATTCAAATAACTTAAATTCAATCCAACTTTATACTGAACTTAAACTTATTTTAAAAAGATCCTTAACTCCATCGCCTCCGATGATGACAGAAGACTTTTCTCTGTTATCAGCCAACCCTGCACCCTCTCCTTCTCAAGCTCACTGTAGGAGGCAGAAAAACTGACCTGGAGTCGCGTTATAGGAGACCCAGAAACCTTCAGAAACTTGAGGTTCATTCGTGGTGTTGCTGAGGGACCAATCTCTCTGCCGGAAGCTGTGCTGCAGTTAGGAGCTACCAAATGGCAATCGTCCCTTGTAGGCTACTTTCTTGACAAGAGGATGGCATACCCCATTGTTCACCGATGGGTAGATCACAACTGGAAAAAATGGGGTCTTTAGACCACTCTCATCACAGAGGATGACTTGTTCATATTTCGGTTCTCTTCAGCTGAAACGGCGACAAAGGTGATGGATCTTAGGGCTTGGCATATTCAAGGTAAACCTTTATTCTAGCGAAAATGGGAAGTTGGTTTTAAGTTGGATAGATCAGAGACTAGAACATTACCTATTTGGATCAATATGCATAAGGTTCCTCTTGAGTATTGGTCATCGAAAGGCTTAAGCTACTTGGCTAGTTACATCGGCATACCACGCCGTGGATGAAACACAGTGAACATCAAGGGGGTGGGTTCCGCCAGGGTCTATGTTGAAGTTGAAAGAAAGAAACGCATGCCCGAAACCGTACCTATAATGAGGTATGGTGAAGATGGCAAGCTGATTGAAGACAAAATACTTTTGTCTTACCCGTGGAAGCCCCACATGAAGGACACGACCAGGGTACGAGTCCCTAAGAAAAATAAACCTAAAGAAGAAGATAAAGGTGCTGATGGCATGATTCCTCTGTTAGACATTAAGTCTCAAAAAGTGACAACCAATATATATAGCAGCTCAGCAAACTACCTGGAGAGTGAAGTAATTCACAACTGGAAGCTACCCTTCACGGAAAAAATGTAAACCAGGATCTGCATGAAGCCTCGGTAACGTGTGAGAAGAACTGCACTAATTATGAAGGGAGTTATCAGTCTAAAATGATGGGGCAGAGCAGATTATTCCCAGATTGACTTACCTATACAACAAAAATTTGTTGGAGATGAAGAAACTCACAACAGGCAATGCTCGACCGATACACTGAATAAGGATGAAGGAGGAGAAATGTGCCCATCACCAATAACAATGAGACAGCCGAATCCAGTAGCGAAACAGAGGCCTCCAAACAGAAAACAAATCAATGACTTATAATAGGGTCAAGTAGTAGGAGATCCGAGAGGAAGACCAAACTCAAACTCCCCTCATGATTGGTACAATATGGAACGTTAGAGGACTCAATTGTCCTTATAAACAAACGGCAATATCATAATTGCACCGGACCCAGTTTTCCTGACTCTATCCAACTAGTTTTGCACTGACCAACTCATCCATTGTGAACTCATTTTGAAAGCACACAAAATGCCTTTAGCTATTACTGTAATGTATGAGCACAACTGGGAGTTTCAGAGAGCTAGTTTATGGAGTGATTTGCACACCATTGAATCGAGCATTACAACTCCTTGGATGCTTGCAAGAGATTTTAGCTGTCTTCTTTCCCCACCTGAATCTTTTAAAAGAAGAAGCATAACTCATGCAGATACGAAAGAGTTAATTAAACTCACCTCTAGACTGGGATTAGTAGACCTCAAATTTCAACGTCTTATCTATACGTGGAGCAACCATCAGCAGGGTGCAGCTTTGATTTAGAGGAAACTAAACAGATGCCTAGTGAATGATCAGTGGCTTACCAAAATGATAGAGAGTTATGTAGTGTTTAGGGAGCCTCTGTTTTCAGATCACTCTCCAATCGAAGTCCACATCACCAAAAGCTTGGTGAAAAGGTGATCTTCATTCAGGTTCTTCAATTCTTTGTTAAAACATCCTCAACTTGATTCAATTATTGTTAATGCTCTTATTACAAGATTTTAGGGATCCAGAGCATATCAATGTGTGCAAATTCTGAAGTTCATTAAATCTGAATGTATCAAACTATTGAGGGGAGTCACAGATCCTATGAAGATTGATAAAGCACAAGCTATTAGACCCCTTAAATTTTGGAGTACTTCTTAGCGACCTTCACAATGCGTCTTAGGAAGAAGGTTAGCAAGATTACACGCATAAGGAAGGCATGCGAAAATAATAAGGCAAACATGGGTGAGTAGTATTGAACTTGGTGCGAAATTTAGTAGAGTCTCGGACCTTGTAAAGATTGACTCGACCCAGGCTAAGGATTTGATGGACTAAGGACATGGCCCATGCTCAAATAAATGGACCACGACTAGCGGATTTGTTATAGGAAACATTGGATCAGGCCAGTGTGCTATGTGAGCTTTGGCAAGATCACAATGTATCATCAGTGGATAGAGATCATGGAGAGATTTTAGATGGTGTGGCGACAACTAGGAGTTAGAGTTACAGTGGGACTCAACATCTGAAGATAATGGACATCTTTAAGAATAAAAATGATAGTTTCCTATTTGAATGTAAACTCTATCTTTTTGTTATCTTATAGATTAGATCTTATTCGTTAGAGTTCTATTTGGATGGAGATGTCATCCAATTAGTCTACGTGATGTAATTTGATTGAGATAGACATGATCTTAGGTAGTTCAGCTTAAGTGAAATTCTGAATTTAACTTGGCTTCTAAGTTAGAGTGCCTATATATAGCCCATTTGAGCTTTGCTCTCCTCATTCAATCAAAGAGAACATTCCTTGTATTCTTTTGAGGGAAAGTAATATAAAGGTTGATTTTACCGTATTTCTCATGTTTCCTTGTTGCCTTTATTTTATTATTGTTTCCGTAGCATTATTTCTTCGAGTGTATAAGGTAAACACTACAAGATTCATTGAAGGCTGAAGTTTTGCTTAAACGGACTTAAGTGAGACTATCTTGTAAAGGGTTTTGGTTATCAACTTCAGTGAAAGTTTGAATCCTAAGGTGACCTTTGTATCACAAGCCATGACAGAGTTATTACTCACTTAAAAACAGCTGGAAAATAACCCTTCTAATGTACACTCATTGAGAATGAGAAAGCTGCTGACCTAAAGAAGTATCAAAAAACCTTTGACACTTATATTTCAGAACTTTAGAAGAAGTCTAGAATTCGGTGGATCCAATAGGGAGATAGAAATTCCAGTTATTTCTTTAGTGTGATACAAGGCAGAAGAAATAGAAACAAGATTGTATCTCTTGAAAACAATAATGGCAATGTGAAGTATGATCAAGAAGAGCTAAAAGAGACAGCTAGAAGCTTCTTTAAAGCTATAATGGTGAAATCTCCTACACTATTTGCTTTTCAGAAGATTTTCCAAAGAGAATGTTTGGTTCCATTAATCTTTCTCATCATTAAGAACTCCTCCACCTAGTCACCACTGAAGAGATAAGAAAGGTCTTATTCTCCTTTCATCCAGATAAGTCTCCAGGACCAGATAGATTCAATGCAAGATTCTTTCGGGAGAAATGGAATGTCTTACAAATGCTAGTGATCATTGTACTACGAGAATTTTTCAAGAGTGGTAAGTTACTCAGAAAAATGAACAAGACTTACTTGGTCTTAGTTCCCAAGAGTCCTAATCCTATGGGCTTGAATGAATTTTGACCTATCACTTGTTACAATGTAGTATACAAGATCATTGCAACAGTCCTTGGTAACAAGCTTAAGGCTACTTTACCTAGCTTAATTAATCTAAGTCAAGGTGCCTACATCCCTGGTAGAAGTATAAATGACAATATCTTATTAGCCCAAGCATTATTTAAGGATTAGAAGTCCAAAAAGCAGGTTAAGGTTTGTGCTCTCAAGATTGACTTCACAAAGGCATATGACACTATTGAATAGAGTTTCATCATCAATTCACTGTATGCTTTTGGATACCCTTCTCAATTTATCAGATGGCTTCAGGCTTGCATCACCACTCTATCTTTTTATGTGATGATAAATCGAGAACCTACTCGAATTTACAAAGTTGCAAGAGGAATTCGTCAAAGTGACCCCTTTTCTCTTTAATTGTTTGCTATTGTTATACAAGTTCTTCAAAGAATCGCTTAGCTTTGTATAGAGGCCAACATGAATTTCCAATTTCATACTCAATGTAGAAATCTCCGCATTACTCAGCTTTCCTTTGCTGATGATTTGCTTATGCTTTGTGCCAATGATCCTACATCACTTAGAACACTTTTAACAACATTGCAAACATTCCAGGAAATGACAGGTCTCATATTCAATCCAAGCAAGAGTGTTGCTTATCTAACTAGGCACGGTGGTCATGAGTCAATGAGAGTGATAGAAGATGTGGGACTCATTATTCTTCACCTACCATCTACATACTTGAGAATCTCTACTAAGAAACTCAAGGAAGATGAATGTAAGCCCCTTATTGACAAGGTGAATAGAAGAATCTCTAAATGGAGCAACAAACTCTTATCATATGTAGTTAGAGTGCAATTATCCATCTCTATTCTTAACATTTTGCATATTTGTTGGTTATTGTACTTAGCTATTCCTAAAGGAGTTCTGAAGAAAATAGACAGAAGCATTTAGGCCCTGTTTGTTTCGAGGGTTAATAATGGAATGGAATGGAACGTAACACAGTTCCATCGTTTGTTTGAAGATTTCATAATGGAATGGAATGAAATGGGATGGAAGCGGAGGGTTTCATGTTACGTTCCATTCCATCCTAAAAAGTGAAAATAAGAAACCTCCGATTTGGGGGGTTTAGGATGGAACGTAACCTAATAAATATATACTACCTAATATACCCTCAATAATTCTTCTTAATATCAACTCTGACCAAATCATAATATTAATA
>JANIJH010053515.1:0-10049 GCA_024520975.1 Erythroxylum areolatum | reverse complement strand
TCTAGGGCCACGCTTTGCGCTTCTTGGTCTTGGTTTTGGGATTGTTGCGGTTGATCATGTTGGTGTGAGTGTTGAGGAGGCAGCCCGTTTACACTAGGGTTTTGGATGATGGGCGGAGGGTTTGTCTGGTGGTCAGGATGTGGCAGTGGAAGGGCGATGGGTAGTCGCAAGCCCATTCGCTATAGTGCAAGTGCCGCAACAGCAGCTACATCAGGATTTGTTGTCGCCGCCTGACTAATCTGAGTGCTTCTGGACGTGGTGTGTTGATGTCCGACCCCAAAGTGGACGCCAATTGGTTCTGTCAGATTTTGGTGGGGCTAGGCGCTGCTACTTGGATCCATGAGATTGGTTGACTTTGGTTCAGAAACACCTGCAAAACAATGAAGACACACCGGGGGTTGACTACCGGTAGGCCCCTCCGACGCTCAAGTTAGTATTTTTGTGAGAGTTTTGGTGACTAGTGAATAAAGAATATTAGGGTTCTCAAGTCGTACCTTTTTTATGATGAGGTAATCAATTTATATAACTAATACCGGCAGGAATTAGGTCAATCATCAAGGGATGGGCCTATCGGCCCATGCGCCATTCTGAGCCTGGGCTTGGGCCTAGTACGATCGACCCAACCATGGCTAAATTATATAAATAATCTTTTGTGTGATTATGTTGATTAATAATAAACTCTATAACACAAAGAGCACTTGTACTAATGAGTTCCTAAAGAGTTCTCCCTCCAAAAAACCTCGATATGACCATTTCTAATTACTGTAGACTTTTTGACCCTAAAAAACAAAACGCTCATGTTTGTTATACATGCTTTGCTAGTTTTGTTTGCCTCCTGCTTCCTTGTTTCTCAAAAGGATTTGAGTGCTTAAGTATTTCATTAAGGTATAGTTCATGACCAAATGTTGTACATAACTTTGTGTTAGACAAGAGTCAAGGAACCGATCTTAATTTTGAGTTAATAAACCGATCTTAATTTTGAGTTAATAACCATTAAGTGGCAGTGAAAATATAGAGAAAAGGAGACTCTAATTTCATTGTTTTTTCGTAACATAGTTGAAGCAATCATTTCCTTTGGCACATTAACTAAAGTTAAAGCAATGTTCATGTAACCAAATTCTCTAATTTTTATTAAAATTGATAGTGCAAGCAATATAAAAGAGCCAATTTGTGAAATAAAATAAATACAAATAAAAAGCATAAGAACATATATCATCATTATCATCATCACACTCAGTTCAAAGTCTCACAATAAAGTAGAGTCTAAGGAGGTTTTATAGTGCGCAGCCTTACCCCTATATAGTAGAGAAACCGTTTCCGGTAGACCCACATACAGATGTGACAATAAAAGAGGGATGTAAGTTAAAGAATAAATAAGCAAAACTGACACGCTAAATTATTATATAAATAAAATCACAATAAATACATATACTAAATAAAATATAAAATATAACTCGACTTTCAAAAAATATTTTAAAACTAAAATATAACAAAATATATCATCTCTTTATCTTTGAAAAAGCACCAATACTCATACGATAAGAGAACAATAAAGCATCATTTTATGTTTCTACTTTTTTTTAATCCAAGGTCGAGTTCTTTGATACTTTATTGCTCTCTTAGCATCTTGGTATTAATGTTTTGAATAAAAAAGTAGAAATACAAAATGATGCTTTATTGCGGAATTTTAGGCTAGATGTGATGATGACGATGAAACTTATTTTTACGAATGAGATGTGTGAGACTCCAAAATTCTTAAGCCACAATTTAACCAAAATTTCTCGCAGTTATATCTTTAATCGCCTAAATTTCATTACTCTAAAAAATAATAGTCGTCAAATCACAAAAATAATCTATATAAGCATAGTCATTCCAAACCGTAACTTTTAAATATATATATATAATAAAATAATGAGTTAGTTATTAAAAAATAAAACTTTTGTCAATTTTTTAATTATAGCCCGAAATTAGTAATAAAATTCTCAAATTTTCAATTTTTTCAATTCTAGCCTGACGTTAGTGTTTCCGTTATCTTTGCTGACATAGTAGTGCAACGTGTACAGAAGCATTAATTAATCAGACACATTAGCAGTAGATAATATTCAAAACTCTGATTAATAAAATGAAGTCATTTTTTTTACGACATAACTGTAGTTATCGATATGTCATGTCCACTTCATCTCCATCTTCCTTCTTCATCCATTTTTCTTTTGGACAAATTGGAGTTGATACCTGCTTACATTGATCCAACTTAAATTTTTTCAGTACATCAGAAACATACTTCTTTTGACTTACAGCGATACATCCCTCATACTGAAATACCTCCATTCCCAAGAAATACTTCATCATCCCCAAATCAGTCATTTCGAAGGTCCTACTAAATTGATATTTTAAGGACTCTATCTGCTCCTCTGAACTTCCAGTTAGCATCAAATCATCCACATAAATTGAGATTACTACTACATCTTTCTGTTGTAACCTCACATACAATGTTGGTTCACTACAACTTCGTTTGAATTCAATCTCCAGGAGGAAAGCATCAATTCTGGAGTACCAACACCGACAGGCTTGCTTCAACCTATAAAGGCCCTTGTTTAATTTGTACACCCATTCCTCCTATCCTTTTATCACAAATCCTTCTGGCTGTTGAACATAAATTTCTTCTTGTAAAACACCATTGAGAAAGGCGGATTTTACATTCATTTGATGTACCTTCCATCCCTTCTCAACTGCAAGTGCCAATAATAGTCTAATTGTTTCAATCCTTGCTACAGGAGCAAATGTTTCTCCAAAATCCACTCCTTCAATTTGAGCATAACCCTTCACAACCAATCTTGGTTTTAGTTTATTAACAGAACCATTTGGATTCAGCTTTGTTTTAAACACCCATTTCAACCCAATAGCTCTCTTATTTGGAGGTTTTTCTACTAAAGCCCATGTTTCATTCTTATTAATCATGGACATCTCTTCCTTCATAGCTTCAAGTCATTTCGGATTCTGCAAAGCTTCTTGAACTCTAGAGGGCTCCAGTATTGCTTCATTGCTCCTTTCATAGATTTTTGCTAGGCTTCTTATTCCTCTCACTGTCACATGATCATAATCATCATCTGACTCTTCTGGAATGAGCTCCTCCTCAGAATTCTACCCATTCTGATCATGCTGTAACTCTTGATCTGCTTCCTCTCCTAGTTCTACCTCTTCATCATCATCTTGATTGGCTAAATTATTTGAAGCTGATGGGAACTTCGAAGCCAAATAACAGTCTGCCTTTCAACCCCATTTTTCTCCTTTTCTCTAGACCAACACTAATGCTCACTCTCAAAGAAGTGCACATCCCTACTCACTTTTACTTTCTTCTGATCCGGATAGTACAATCTGTAGCCTTTACTAAACTCAGAGTATCCCACGAAGATTGCAGGTTCAGTCTTGATATCAAGTTTGTTTCTTTTAGCTTGAGGAATTAGAGCACAGCATAGTGATCTAAATACCTTCAGATTTCTCAACTTTGGCTTGACACCATGCCACATCTCATGCGGCATCTTATCTTCGAGAGCTCGAGTGCACAACCTGTTCAGCAGGAAGCAAGCGGTGGTTGCAGCTTCCGCCCAAAACTCCTTAGGAAGCCTCTTCTCCTCCAATATACACCTTGCCATTTCTACCACGATTTTGTTTCTTCTCTCCACAATACCATTTTGCTGTGGAGTGTAGGGTGTGGTAAGTTGATGCTTGATTCCTGCACTTTTACAGATCATTTCAAAATCATTAGAAGTAAATTCTGAGCCATTGTCTGTTCTTACAGACTTAATGCCCAGCCCAGATTGGTTCTCTATGAAAACTTTAAATTCGCAAAATACTCTTGCAACTTCTCCCTTGCTTTTAAGGCAGAATATCCAGGAGAACCTTGTGTAATCATCAATGATCAGCAAGAAATATCTGCTTCCATTCAGAGATGCTATAGGCATAGGTCCGCATACGTCCATATGCAAGAGCTGAAGTTTCTCCTCAGCCCTCCAATTTGACTTCAAGAATGGTGTACGTGTTTGCTTACCCATCATGCAAACCTTGCATATAGCGTGGTCATATGAAATTGATGGTAAGTCTTCGACCATATTCTTCTTTTTCATTGCTTCTAACCCCTTCATATGATAGTGCCCCAGTCTTCGATGCCAAAGATCTGGCTCAGTGATGTCTCCTACTAATGCATCCTGTTGTAACTCTTCAGGTCTCGTGGAGAAACTCTAGTTCTTCATACGGGTGCTTAAAATTTCCTGACCAGCGTTATCAAAGACCTTGCAAACATTTGATTCAAAATGTACAGACATACATTTTTCAATTAGTTGAGCTACACTAAAGAGATTGTGTTGTATCTTAGGCACATAAAGAACATTTGATATGATCTTGACACCTTTCTTTGTTACAATTTCCACTTTACCTTTCCCTTCCACTCGGATGCAATCTCCATTTTCAAGCTTCACATTTGCCTTCACATCTTTATCCAACGACTTGAATAATTTTAGATCTGGAGACATATGACTCGTGCATCCACTATCAATCAGCCAATCGGCAGGATAAGATCTAACAAGATCACTAGTCAGCACAAAAAGCTGCTCCTCTTCTTCTTCAGTGACTTGCACAATGGCTACCGCTTGTGTAGTTTGCTTCTTTCAAATTGCTTCCATATGCCCTTTCTGATGACACCTTCTACATTCAACGTCTGGCCTCTTCCAGCACCTGAAAGCAAGATGGTTAGATTTACCACAATGAGGACAAGGATTATACTTATTCGCCTTGTCTCCTCCTGCATTCTTGCCACCATATTTCTGGCGAGTTTGAGAGCTTTGAGCACTTGACCCTCCTTTAGTCTTTTTCTTCTTCTTGAACTTTTCTTGAGTTTTAGTCTTGGCAAAAACTCGATCCGCTTCTTTAGCCACTTCATTCTTTCTCATCAAAGACCTTTGCTCTTGAGCCTGTAAAGCACTCACGATTTCCGCAAGCTTTATTTGCCCAATATCTTTGGAATTCTCAAGAGAGATGATTGTGGCTTCATACTTCTCAGGGACGGACACAAGTAACTTCTGCACCAATCTCTAATCTTTGAACTCAGCTCCTAAGAGTCTGATTTGATCTGCTAGTTGAATTAATCTCTCATAATAAGTCTTGATTAATTTATCTTCCTTCATCTGCAATCTGTCAAATTCTCTCAACAGATTCAGAACCTTCATATTTTTCACCTTCTCGTTACCTTCATACTCACTCTTCAAGAAATCCCAAATCTCCTTCGCAGAGCAAAGTCCCATGATTCGAGTGAAAATTGAAGGTGCAACAAACTGGTATAGGCAAGATTTAGCTCGGGCCTTCTTTGTCTTCCTCTCCTTTAACCACCTTAGTTGAGCAATCGGAGCATCTTCAACTGGAACCTCAACCGCATAGTCTTCATCAATTGGTTCCCACAGATCCCATCCTTGCAGGTATGCTTCCATTTTGATTGCCTAGATTTGATATCCTTCTCTATTGAAGATCGCAAGTTACAGACTCTGAGTTGAGCTCTCAGCCATCTCTAAGTACTCCTCTCTTGTAGTCGTGCCTTACCGGAAAGAGTTAATCTTTCGAGCCAAGATCCTTGCCTACACCCTCACAGATCCCTTAAGAATCTAGCTCTGATACCACTTTGTAGTTATCGATCTATCATGCACGAAACTAAGCACAACGTTATTGAAAATTTAAAGAACGAAGTCTAGAGAGAGAAAACACGCAAAAACAGGGGCGAACAGAGCAAGTTATAAGAACTCAACATCTTTTTGAGATTTTGTCTTATTTCTATTCAATATCAAAGTACAAATTGTATGTATACATTTTCTTTGAATTCACAGTATTTATAACACCTAAATTTCTAACTACCATCCAACTAACTCTTCTTGAATTTCTTTAACCTGAATCTTTTACGTCGTCTAAATGGCATTGCATGAGATGATCTGACACTCCTCTTTGAATTTCTGAGACACTCTTCCTACAATAACCACCTTCCCTTTTTAGTTTGCAAAGCACTTGACCAACATGAAGAGCAGCTCCCAATAGAGAAAAAATAATCTCTTTCGTTATCTTCATTGTCTTCTTCTTTGTTATGGTCATTTCACTGGTTAGAGCTTCTTGATGGCAATGTCGTCAATGGCAAGTCGACATATGGGATCGTCTTCTATACCCAGATTTCTAAAAACAAGCCTCGCCTTATCATCTTCTGCCTCAAAAGCATAATTACAGTGAATGATGCGGCGATGAGCCAGGAATTAACGGTGGAGAAAAGGTCTATTTACTCAATGAAAGAGCTTATCTATTTACTCAGTAAAAGAGCTTACCTAGTAACTTCTTTGCGTTTCCGATCTAAGTCCGTCAAACATTGGTAGAAGAGTCCATCTTCTGTTTTAATGACTTGATTATGATCAATGTGAGTATACTTAGAATGAAGGAACTGTTGGTCTTTCCTGTTCTTTCTTGATTTGTTCCCCGTTGAAGCAACGTTTTTGCTATTACATCAAAGTGTGAGTTAAATGTTCTTCGATCTAAGTTTTCATTTTGCATCAAGAATTGAAATGATTTTTATCATAACTATTACCAACTTTATTTTCACTGCTTTATGATGTTATCTGTTGATGTGCAATGTCCTTCCGAAAATTGTCTTTGCAGGACAATGTGGAGGAGGAGGATAGAGAAAGAAGAGGTGGAAGATACTATGATTTTTTTTTAAAAGCAGGAAAATTGTGTCTTTTCCTGATGACTCTAGTCTATCAGTTCATGTCTAAGTCATGTGATTTTTAGTTCGGTTAGTTGCGTGTTCGACATAATACTAAGTTCCTTTTCTTATACTTGTCTGTTTGGATTCAATTTCTTTACAATTCCATGTTCAATGCTTCTGATGATTCAAGAGCAGATATTGGTCATTTGTGCCTGTTATCTTTAGTTTAGGATCTTCTGAACTTCTCACATAGATGATCAAAACACAATCTTTCAAACTCCATTAAAGAACAAAGTTCCAAAGCCTAAGGCTCAATACAGATAAAGGTGGAAAAACAATTTTCTACAATTAAAAATTGATGTAAACAATCAATCAAATATTATATGTACAAGATTTCCTACCTTAAAGTCAATCTATCCTTATGGAAGCCTTGGATCATAGGTAACGAGCATTGGTTTGGGAACAAAGTTTGGTAGTACGACCTTAGTACCGATAATCAAACAAATCCTGCATTCTTCTTCTCTCTCGAAATCGATTTCGGAGAGCTTCCTTTAGTTCATTTCACTTTTCTTTCTATACGTGGCACAAATTTCTCTCTGCTTCCAGTCTTTAACATCTGTAATTCCTCTTTGGAGTTGCATTAAGGAAGGAAATATCACACTTGCAACAAGAGATTCAAGTGAAGAACTAGTTCATTTAACAAAGATAAACAACAATTCATTGTAGCTCACCATAGAACTCTCTTAAACTAGCTCCTCTCATGAATGGACATAGTGGTCTTTCCATTTTCATAAACTTGTGAGAATCAATATTAGATTATTGAAAGCAACTTTTCTCAAACAAATACAATTCAAAACACCTTGTATATAAGAATCCTAAGAAATTCCAAAGCACCAGCAAGATGACAGCCAGTCCATTGAATAAGAAATAGGAAATAATGAGCAGCAGGACTATAGGACAATCTCATCTAGAGGAAGCCACCATCATATTCCGTAGGATAATCAGAAGCCCTGTGTCATAATAATGAAATTAACTAGAAAGTACTAATTATCTCAAACAGTACATCCATGTTGGGCTGAAGTAAAGACAAAGATATGAAGAATAAAATCTATGACTTCTATTCTCATCTTCAATAATAAACATTAAGAGTTGTGTCTCATCTGAAATGACATTGAAAAGACAAAAGAAGATTATTGATGGTCCATTAGTGTGTTTTAGTCAGGGTTTGTTTCTGTAACTCATCCCAATTAACAACTATAATTCATTGCTTATCAACAAAATATGTTATGTCAAGCATTGATAATCATGTGGAGAAGACAACAGTAGTTAAAGGAAATCTCAAATTTAGATTTATCTCTACATGAGCTGTAACATCCCATTCTTGTGGGAAGGTTAAAATGAGAAATGTAAGTGATTAATGAGAGTTAGAAATACATTTCCATGTTTATGCATACTATGTCATGCACAAGCATATGAATGGTGAAGTTGTGACACATGAAAATGATTGTAAATGCATTCATGAATAATTCTGGATATAATTTGATTGTGTTGTGATTTTTAGATGTTTTGAGAATTTTAAATTTTATTTATATTGAAAATTCTATTGGTAAGTAAGAATATTGTATTTGTGAATTTGGTGAATTTAGGCATAAATTTTGGAAAAAAAATTATAGAAAATAGGAAAAAGACATCAAATGAAGATTTTGAAATAGTTGAATTGTAAAGATGAGAGTTTAGGGGAGTTAGTTTCAAAAGAAACTAAGTTAGAGCTTAGATGTAGGGGAAGTGACAAATGTCACTTAGGCTTGGTACTTTGTTAGAAGTAGGTCACTATTTTCTGAAAGTTGAAAGGTTAAGTGATATGTCTAAGTTCATTCTTCATTGGGATCATCTCCCAATTTTTTTCCCATGCACAGAGTTTTTCATCGAACCCCTTATAAGAGATTTATCTGTTTTTCCTTCCTACACCAAACCCACTTTGCTATTTGTATCTTCTATCCTAAGAAAAATTAAAAGCTGGTCATTGTCCTCAGTGAAGTACGTAAATTGCATGGAGTTTACGTAACGTATTAAGAAAACGTTAGCCCAATATCAGAACAGTACAGCCTGATCTATTTTCACAACTCGATCAAGCTTTAAACTGGTTTACTTTACATAGTGATTGAAGTTAATTACATGACATTAAAAGGATAAACTAGAAAAAATACAAGTTTAATGCGTGAGCTTTGGAGGCAAAAGATGATAAGACGAGGCTTGTTCTTAGAAATCCAAGTATGGAAGACGATCCCAAATGTCGACCCACCATTAATGACATTGCCATCAAGAAGCTCCAACTAGTGAAATGACCAAAATGAAGAAGACGACAATGAAGATAACGAAAGAGATGATTTTTTTCTCTGTTGGGAGTTGTTTTTTATGTTGCTCAAATGCTTTGCAAACTAAAAAAGGAAGGGGGTTATGTCATTAAAAAAATCGACCTCTTTTAATTAATCCAAAATTTTGAATATTAACCACTGCTGATGTGTCTGATTAATTAAAGTCCTTATACACGTGACACTGCCGCGTCAGTAAAGATCACGGAAACACTAACGTTGGATTAGAATTGAAAAAATTGAAAGTTTGAGTATTTTATTGCAACTTTTTAAAGTTCAGGTTAAAATTAAAAAATTGACAAAAGTTTCACCTTTTTTTTGTAATTAACCCTAAAATAACTGTACTCATTTTATCAACTAACTTCATCTAAATTCTATTATGTCAATCATGTACATTGAAGTTATCAGTAATTTTTAAATCTCTTATAAAAATATAGCGGCATGAGGTGAGTTGCCTACTCAGTAAAAATAACCCGATTGTACCCTCAAAGACAATAGTTCAATATATGTTGAAAATAGTCAAATGATGAAATATACTTATAATGCTACAATACACAAACAATTCTCAACCTATCCAAATACTCAATACATATCCAAAATTATATTATTATTAGTTATTAATATTAATATTATTTTTAATTATTAACATTTATATTTTAACCAATGTTATGAATATCGTATTAAAATTGGTACCGGATTAGATTCTGGTACAGTATTGTACCGGTATCGGTTAATACCAGATATCATTTCGGGTAATTTTTTAAATTTATAAAATAGTCCCTGAATTTTTTTAAAAATTACAAAATAGTCCATTGTCATATTGTCCAGTTGTACAGTTTTAGTTTATGTATATCTTTATTATATTCTAAATCTATATATAATAATTATCTATATATAATAATTTATTGTAAAATAATGAAAATAATTCAAAATTTTGAATTATTAAT
>JANIJH010053418.1:0-10051 GCA_024520975.1 Erythroxylum areolatum | reverse complement strand
CCCTTATCGTAGGGTGTGTATCGGAATGACCTACGGGCGTCCCGGTACATATCCTATGGTAAGGGGGCGCTACACTTGCCTTAGCTAGACATCCCCAAATGTGCAAGTGCTTTAAACTAGGCTTCTTGCTTATCCAAAGTTCATAAGGGATCTTATCAGTTGCTTTAGTTGGAACTCTATTGAGTATATATGCAGCGCTTTTTAGTGCTTCTCCCCAGAGTGATTCTAACAAGGTAGAATGACTAATCATACTTCTCACCATATAATTGAGCATTCTATTTCGTCTTTCAACAACACCATTCATGCTAGGTGAACCTGACATAGTGCATTATGGGACGATACCGCATTCCTCCAGGAATTTATCAAACAATTATGGACGTTGTTCACCTGAGCTTTCATATCTGTCGTAGTACTTACCACCACAATCAGATTTGACAATTTTAATCCTTTTGTTGAGTTGGTTCTCAACTTCAGCCTTAAAGTTTTTGAACACATCCAAAGACTGTGATTGGTCATGGATGAGATAAAGGTAGCCATATCGCGAGAAGTCATCTATGAACGTTATAAAATACAGTTGACCCTTCCAAGATGCCGTAGGGAATGACCCACAAATATCTGTATGGATAAGTTCTAAGACATTTAAAGCCCTATTGGCACCTAATCTCCTGACATTTGTTTGTTTCCCCTTAATGCAATTAACACAAGTAGCAAATATGTAAAATTAAGGGGATCAAGAATTCCTTTGGACACAAGTCTCTCAATTCTCCTTTCGGAGATGTGACCTAATCTCTTGTACTATAACGAGGTAGAATTCTCTCCGATTAATTTGTGCTTTAAACTTCGTATACCCACATGTAAGGCTTTATTAAATGAATCATTAATGTTAGGCATATATAGATTATCATAACCTGATAAAAAATCGACCCCAACCAAATTTGAATTTTAAAAACGACTAATTATTCCATTTCCAAATGAACAACAATAACCAGATTTGTCCAAAACAGAAATAGAAATCAAATTTTGTGTAAAAGATGGTACAACGAAAGTCTTAACTAAATCCAAATAAAATCTAGTTCTTAATAATAATTTAAAAGTCCCTATCGCTTCGACTTCTACCGACTTGACGTGTCCTACATAGATGTATCTTTCACTATCACTTGGTTTTCGGTAACTCAGGGAACCCTATATAGACACACTGATGTGAGTTGTTGCACCAGAATCTAACCACCATGTGGGTCTAGGTACTGAAGTCAAATTAACCTCAAAACAAACCAAAATAAAAAGCATACCTTTCTTTGCATGTCATGCGTGATAATTGGCACACTGCTTCTTTACATGACCTTTAGCTCCACAAAAGAAACAACTTTTTGGATTTTCTTCCTTATGTTGTTTCTTTTGTGTTATTGGAACCGCAACTTCCTTAGTTTTCTTTCTTTTACTTTTATTCCTTTTATCCTTAGATGTTGTGGCTAAACGAGCACTTTCTACCTTATCATACTTCAACCTTTCATCTTCTTGGACACAATGTGAGATAAGCTCATTAAGAGACCATGTCTCTTTTTGGCAGTTATAGCTCACTTTGAATTGACTGTATTGTGTTGGAAGAGATATCAAAACTAGATGCACTAATAAGTCTTCGAATAATTCCAAATTAAGTTCTTTCAAGTTTGAAGCAATGTGAGACATTTCCACAATGTACTCTCTTATGTTTCCTTTTCTTACATATCTTATTGAGATTAGCTTTGCCAAGAATATACTTGTTTCAGCTTTTTCGTTTTTGACAAATATTTTCTCAAGATCCTTAAGGAAACTCTTAGCTATAGTAATCTGATCGGACATAGTGCCCTGAAAAGCTTCTAAAATGGCACATTTCATGATCATTAAGCTCATACGATTTGACCTTTCCTACTTTTCCATCTCCCTCTTTTGATCAAAGGTACTCTTACCAGTAAGTGGATCAGGTTAATTGACTCATAATGTAAGATTCAAGTCCATGACTCCGAGAATAATCAAAACGTTCTCCTTTCATGACTTAAACTTGTTGCCATTAAGCATAGGAATTGAATTAACACTAGCAATGACATTTACAGCAGAACTAGGAACTGAACAAAGAACAAAGCAAACAAAATTTAATTACTCACATAACAATACTATGATATGCCAAATTAATTATATACAGATTATGGTAGGGCTCCATCACAAGATACCTTACACAATATTAATATTTAGATTTTGGACATAAATACTAATTTGTAAGTAGTATCTTGGAGTAGTGATCAAACCTTTCATTTGATTGATTTAACGTTCACATAGCATACTAAATAATTGCCACACAATCACGACCACAACTGTAAATGCAATTTGGGCCAAATATTAACTTTTCTTTGGGCCAGTCCATATTCGCATGAATAACATATACACAAAACTTTATAACATTCTAAGTTAAATTAATTTTCACATGAGAAGTTGCTTTGGTAACATGTTATTTCAATTAATTTAATTTCAAATGCTATATATTTCTTTAAAGTACCAAAACATGAAATTAATATCAAATTTTACATAAGTTGCAATCATAGCTCTAATTTCTTGGTGCTACGACACTAACAATCCTCTTAGCTCAAATCGAGAATTGAGTTAAAGTTTTACAAATTAAACTAGAAATTATAAATTTTGGATCCCAAAACTCATTCTTCGTAATATTAATCTGTAACATGTATAAAGCTTTTATTAAAAAAATTATGTTTTACCGTTGACATCCGATGGTTAAACAATAACACTGAATAAAGGTAATTCTTGTCGATATACAATGGTTAAATTGTAATCCGTATCCAATGGTTAGCATACATCGTGACTATTAACAAAACAAAAAGACATTTATTGGTTATTGGATAAAGAAAAAAGACTTTTGAAAGCAACCTTTTGAAAAATCCAATCATAATCTGAATCTACACAAAGCATTGAACAATTAACAAAAAACATATGCGTAATGTTCCTTACTTTTTTTTTAATCAATCAACGTTATTAAAACAACCATCATAAAGATTAAGGCTTTTGAAAACCTTTCCAACACAGCTATTGACAATTGTTTAAGTGGTTTTTTTTTTAATATCATAAAAAAAGCCTGATTGTTTTTTTAACCAAATCCATATAGAAACAATTTCAAGATTACGGAAGACAAAAATCAACCATTCTAGATGACCAAATTATGAATAAGGCCCTGATACTACTTGTAGGGTTTTAATCTCTTTTAAAGACAGGATTCATTCATATCAAATCATCATGAACCAAATAAAAGTGGAAGCATATCTTAATACATTGTGAAATCTACACTGAGATATTACAGTTTTGTTTTCCAAATTAGAGCGTTGTTTTTTTTAGATTTTTTCCTAACTCTCTGTTTTTTTAATGATGGGATGTTAGAAAAAAAATAAGCGTACGTTTTATTTGAAGACCATAACTACTTATATTAGGGTAAAAGTCAAATCTAATTTCTCTAATTTCTAATTTGGCCCATCATAAAACTAGAAATTATAAACCTGATCTCTACACATATAAATCTTATACTTAAAATAATGCATGAAGCCCCAAATATCATAAACATATTAGTCCCTTTAATTAATTGGGTTTAACTTTATATGATGTCTTTATATACAATTCTACACGAATAAGGTCACATGTTTGATTAAAAATTCCTACATGTCAACCATACAACTATACTGCTCAAGTGTCGGTTCCATAAGATACTTATTCTTAATGCTTTTAAAAACTCGCCAGCCATCTTCCACAAGATATCCATGAGTACAAGCTATTAAAACACCCTTTAATGTAATATGGTCTGGCAGTAATCCAACTTTCTTCTTCTCATCAAACATCTTCAATGCTTTCACATTGCGTCCATGAACTGCAAGCCCATTGAACAATGCAATCCAAGTCAACACATTTCGTTCAGGCATTTCATCGAACACTTTTATTGAATCATCAACAAACCCACACCTCGAGTACATATTGTTAAAGGAACAAAGGATTTTACATGTATGACTCCACAGTACAAGGTTAATTGTTAACCCTAAAAATCATTAGCCCACGGGTCATGGATCACCCATGACTGACCCATACCCATAACCTAAATACCTAATAGCAACACGTGCCTTGTCCCTTTTTGCTCTAACTGAACCTTCTCATTTCTCCAACACTGTATAGACCTACATTGCCACCTACAACAGTCCTTCTCTGTTGCACATGACAGAACAATAAACAATTGTTGCACATGACAGAACAACAGCCAATAGTTTCCTTTCAGTATTAGTATAAAAGCACAAGCAATGTACATATTACGGTCATGATGAAATAAGAAATTTCTTCATCAAATATAATTTGTTTTCATGGTATCAGAGCCAAAGGGTTGATCCATTCTACCCTACATACCCACCCACCAAAATGTAAAGCATGGAAGAAAGCAGTGAAAACCCTGATTTAGAAAAATACTCCATAACCGATAGTGAAAACCCTGGAGCCATTCTAGTCACAACCCTCTTCAATGGCAACAATTACTTAACTTGGAGCAAATTGATGATGATTGTTCTATGTGCAAACGACAAATTATCCTTCATTGATGGAACTTGCGTACAACCAATGGAGGACAGAAACTTGCTTACCAGATGGAGGAGGGCAGATTCCATGATCAAGTCTTGGATACTTAACTCCAGGACCAAGGAGTTAGGGCGTTGCATTCCTGTCATTCTCCACAGCAAGGGAACTTTGGGAAGAGCAGAGGGAGAGGTTCGGTGAGGCTAACGGACCACTCCTGTATCAAATAGAAAGGGAAATCAGCAACCTCAAACAAGGTAATCTCACCATTTCTGCGTATTATACCAAATTAAACAAACTGTGGGATGATCTAGATAGCTTGAGCCCGATACCCACATGCATTTGTGAGGCTGCTAAAGCTATAAATACCAAGGAGAACACACATAGATTGGTGCAATTTTTGATGGGCCTAAATGAAGAATATGAACATGTTGTGAATCAAGTTATGCTGATGGAGCCACTGTCTATGGTAAATAGGGCCTTTGCCATGATGCAAACTGTGGAGAGGCAAAAGACAGTAAATCCTAAAACTGACAGTCATATGAATGTTGCTATGATGGTAAGACAGACAAACTCTAATACTAAGCGAGGAAGCAGAAACAACAACAACAGTGGAAAGAAGGCATTCACAAAAAAGAAGACAAGTACTGTGAAAAGTGTAGAAAAACTGGACATACCATAGAGACTTGCTTCAAGATCCATGGAGTTCTCGAATGGTACAAGGAGTTGACTGGCCAGAAAAACAAAGCAAACCTAGCCATGATTAGTGATTCCCTTGCAGATGAGCAAATTGAGTCCAATGAGTACACTGAAAGAAATAGTCAAATTCCTCAAGATTTAGCCAACTTCATACAACAAGAGGTATCTAGAGTAATCAAAGGAAAGGCCACAGGAGAGGTAAAACTGAGTGTTCTTGCAAATTTTGTAGGTAATGATCACATTAATGCTCACAGTAAAGAAAATGCATGTACATGGCTAATTGATTCAAGTGCATCATCACACATGGTTACCAATTTAAATTCCTGCCATGAACATGAAGTGAACAACCTATATGAGCCCGTTACTCTCCTAAATGGCACAAAGTGACAAGTAGAACATATATGCCAGACCACTATTGGTGACACAATCACCCTTAATGAAGTCTTACATATACCAAGCTTCTTTAAGAATTTACTTTCTGTCAACAAACTTACAACACAAAATGAAGTGGCTGCAATATTCATATCCAACAATCTATTTTTGCAGGACCTACGGCCTAACAGTATTGTGGCAGCAATCAAGGCTAGGAAGGGACTGTATGAGCTAACCACAAATAGGCTGCTACCCTCAGGAACCCTGAAAGGTCCTCCACTGGACTTCTATAGGATTGAAAATGTTGCTTTTGATGTTTCCATTTCTGCTGATGTTTGGCATAGTAGACTAGGGCATATCTCAAAAGAAAAGTTGCTGCATATTAATGATATCAAACCTTTCAATCACAACCTATCCGAATGTGAAGTATGTCTTATGGCAAAACAATACAGAAAACCTTTTCCTAAGTATAACATCCAGACTTTAAGACCCCTTGAAATCCTACACATGGACTTATGGGGACTGTATCGAATACCTACCCTAGATGGCTCACAATTCTTTCTAACCATTGTGGATTATTATTCTAGGGCCACATGGACCTTTTTGCTCAAACATAAAGACCAAACCCAATCTACCATAACCCAATTTATCATAACCATCAAAAAACAGTATGGGGAGAGGGTTCTAAAGATCCAAACTGATAATGGGAGAGAGTTCATAAACTGTGAGTGCAAGAAATACTTTGCAGAAATAGAGATTGTGCACCAAAAGAGTTGCCCATACACCCCACAACAGAATGAGGTAGTTGAAATAAAATACAAACACTTGTTACAGATAACTAGGGCTTTATTGTTCACAGCAAGCCTACCTAAACATTATTGGGGAGAGGCCCTACTCACTGCTACCTATCTCTTGAATAAGATACCCACCAAAATTCTACAATGGAAAACGCCCTATGAAAGATTGAATAAAAAAAGCCTTACCTATGACCATCTAAAAACTTTCGGTGCCTATGTTTTGCTCTAGATAAAACACCAACTAGGACTAAGTTGGACCCCAGATTTCTGAAGTGTGTTTTCCTTGGGTACAAGCCAGATTATAAAGCTTATAGAGTTATGGATCTTAAAAAAAAAACATGTGTTCAGCTCAAGGGATGTAACCTTCCACGAAAACACTTTTCCTTATGCCAATTCCCAAACCACACCTGAAAAAAACCCACAACCATTATTCCCTCTCAACACCACAGACAATGACACAGAAACATTATGTGATATACCAGGGATATCAAGCATGCAACAGATTGAAAATACACTAGAAATCATAGAAACTTCATTACAATCCGAAGAGCCAACAAGCTAAAACAATATACCAACCAATCATTTAAGGAGAAGCCTAAGGACTCACACTACCCCAAAATACCTTGATGATTACGTACACCAAGCCTTGGTTCATCACTCCACTCCTGTCCTTGATTGTTCCAACATTGTTGTGAGAGTCTTTGGTTCTGCAGGAACACAAGAAGACAAGGAAGTTAAACATCACATTACATTCAGTCCAAGCTACAAGGCATTCATAGGTAATGTAAGTGCTATATTTGAACCTCTATCATATGAGACTGCATGCAGATCAGCAAAATGGGTGGACTCTATGAACATGTAATTACAAGCTTTAGAGGACAACCAAACATGGGTTTTGACAAAGCTACCTAAAGGAAAAAAGGGCTATAGCATCCAAATGGGTATACAGAGTGAAGTACAACCCAGATGGCTCTATTGACAAGCTAAAGTCACGACTAGTAGCTAAGGGCTTCAACCAAAGAGAAGGGATAGACTACTCAAAAGTCTACTTCCCCGTGGCCAGGATTGTCATCTTCAGAATTTTCCTAGTCATAGCCACAGCCAAACAATGGCCCATCCTACAATGTGACATCAATGATGCATATCTACACGAGCACCTAGTAGAGGAACTTTATATGTTACCCTCGCAAGGCTACAACAGGGACAAGGGAGGAGAAGTTTGTAGGTTATTAAAGTCCATCTATGGACTTAAACAGGCAGGCAGACAATGGAATAAGGAACTCACCACGAAATTAAAGGGGTTGGGCTTTGACAAGGCTGAGTCAGACTACTGTCTATACACTAAGGGCCAGGGAAACAATTTTACAGCCATTCTAATCTATGTGGATGACATCCTCATCACTCGAGTAGATGAGGGACATTTGATACGCATTAAACAAGCACTACACAGTGAATTCACAATAAAAGACCTAGGATATGCCAAGTTCTTCCTAGGGGTCGAAATAGCAAGATCAACAGAAGGAACTTTCCTCAATCAAGGCAAATATATAAGAGATATATTGCAAGAAACTAACCTGCTCAACTGTAAAGCCTGTAACACACCCATAACACCAGGTAGCAAACTCACCATGGACGACGGTGAACTGTTCAGACACCCAGAACTATACAGAAGGATCGTGGGGAGGCTTCAATACTTGACCTTCACATGACCCGACCTCACTTACGCCACCCATCAACTAAGTCAGTTTATGCAAACACCATGGGAAAGCCATTGGAAGGCAGTAAAACATGTCCTAAAGTACCTTAAAAGAACACAAAACCAGGGTTTGTTCTACATAACAAAATCAGATCTACAACTTACCGCATACTCGGACTCGGATTGGGTGAGTTGCGCCTTCAGTCAACGCTCCCTCACCGAGTTCTGTGTCTTCCTCAGAGAATCGCCCATCTCCTGGAAAAAAAAAACAAAACATCGTAAGCCAATCATCCGTAAAAGTAGAATATCGCAGCCTCGCTTCGACCACATGTGAGCTTAGGTGGATCGTCCAATTACTAAAGTGTTTTTGGGTAGAAATCCAAACTAGCATACCTTTATTATGCAATAGCTAGGCAGCGATCCACATCTCCAAAAACCCCGTCTTTCACGAGTGGACAAAACACCTAGAGATTGATCTCCACCTTGTACGCGATGCCGTCACCTCGGGGTTCTTAGATCTCACGCATACACGAAGCGAAGATCAACTTGTAGATCTCCTGACAAGACCCCTTACCGCACGAGCATTCGCATCACTCATCTCCAAGTTCAGATCCCTTCGTGTCTCCAGGTCTCTGACTTGAAGGAGGCGTGTTAAAGGAACAAAGGATTTTACATGTATGACTCCACAGTACAAGGTTAATTGTTAACCCTAAAAATCATTAGCCCATGGGTCATGGATCACCCATGACCGACCCATACCCATAACCCAAATACCTAACAGCAACACGTGCCTTGTCCCTTTCTGCTCTAGCTGCACCTTCTCATTTCTCCAACACTGTACAGACCTGCATTGCCACCTACAGCAGTCCTTCTCTATTGCACATGAAAAAACAACAAACAATTGTTGCATATGACAAAACAACAGCTAATAGTTTCCATTCAGTATTAGTATAAAAGCACAAGCAATGTACATATTACAGTCATGATGAAATAAGAAATTTCTTCATCAAATATCATTTGCTTTCACATATCAATCAATGACGTACCCAACGATGGACTAAGGCCCAACGCATTTCTACAAATGCAAGCATCGACCCACTAACCCATCAAATTGCATATTTCAAAACAAAGACAAAGCTTCTTGCCCAAAACCATTGTTAACAAAAGACAAAATCACCGAAGACGAGACCACATCTCTTTTCCCATTTCATCGAACACCTGAAGAGCTTTAGGAAGCATCCCTAGAGACCCATAAAGACTAATCAACACGTAGATACCGGAAACCAAACCAAATTTGACCAAAAGGGAATGGAGTTCAACACCCATTTGGAGGCGAAAGTAGACTTTGAGGACAAAAGGAAAGGTGAAGTGATTGGAGGCCTCGCTGGTCATATTGAGGAAGAGGGAGAGAGAGAAGGTTCTGAGGATGCATGACGTCTGATGAGAGTTTTGTAGGCAAAAGTGATTTTTGGACCAAACAAAGGGTTTATGGGCATGAGATACTAAACCAAATGTGCATACAATTTGTGTCTGTTTATTAAACCACAAAACCATGTTAGCTCCCGTTTTGAAGAGCAGAACCAAACTTGGCCATGGGGCTCAGCTCGTGGACATAAAGTCCCAATATTAAGTGAGCTTTTCTTTCATAAATTTAACTAATTGATTAGTACAGATAGAGAATATTGTACTGTTCTAGTTGCTTATTATCTCTTTTACTTGAGAAGGAAGAAAGTTGGAAGATACTTTCTGATATGTGCTTAATTGTTGATATTTTTAATTATTTTCACTTAGCAATTAATGGTACAAAAATGATTAAGATACTTACTTTAATTAATATTTTATTTTAGGTACAATTTGGAAGCAGATGAATTAAAGTGAGTCAGAAACATTACATTTAGAC
>JANIJH010053409.1:0-10051 GCA_024520975.1 Erythroxylum areolatum | reverse complement strand
ACAAAAATAACATAAATAATCTATCCATGCCTCAAAATTCATTTAAGTCATACTTAACTCCTTCCAAAAATCAAGACCTTATTCTAATCATGCAATTGAAGAAATTTGGTAACACTTCCTTCTAAAACAATGTTCCTCATTGTCTTAATTTTCTAATGGCATCAAAGGCATTCAATTTTGGTTCCATAGTTTAAATTTATACACCCACTCGTTTTTGGACTGTTCATATCCGAAACAATATTCTGTGCTCAACTTCCAACCAAAAATTGACATTCTTAGAGACTGAATAAAAACTTGATTTTGTCAGACAGATTGTAGCCTTATCTCTCTAGTTTAATCCAAATTAAAAATTATCTCATTTGAATAACTAGAGCAAAAGTTATGGCTAAAACACCGAAGCATACTCAATGAACATATACATTTTCCAGCTTTTAACTTCCAACATATCATATATACCCCATCTTGTACCTAAACCATTTTTGCCATTTTATTTCAAATTCAAGAATTTTCCTTTTCTATACATATGAATAATAGCCAATAATCTCTCATTTAATAGAAAGGCTCGAGGTCCAACAAAAATAATTGTACATGCATTCATGGATAATTCCGGGTATATTTTGGACTGAGTTGTGATATTATTGGAAATTTTGAGAATTTTGAATTTGATATATTGAAAATATTATTGATTAGTGGAAATGTTGTATTTGTGAATTTTGGTAAATTTAGGAATAATTTTCAAAAATTATAGATTATTATGGAAAATAGGAAAAGGAATCAAAAGGATATTGGAGATAATTGGATTGTGAAGATGAGAATTAAAGGAATTAGTTCAAAAGGAACTTGGTTAGAGCTTATACATTAGGAAAGTGACAAGTGTTAAGTTGCTTTTTATAATTTGTTAGAGAAGTAAGTTGCTGTGCTCTGAGAGTTAAAAGACTATGTGATTTGAAAGATGTCCTTCAAACAATTTTCCTAAGTTTCCTTCTTTGTAGTCACCTTCCTTAACTTTTCTCCCAATACACAAAGTTTTTCATCAAATACCTCCCGAGAGATTACTTTGCTTTTCCTTATCTCACACCACTTTCCCATAGCTAATTGTTTCTTCTGCCCTAAGAAAAACCAGAAGTTGGTTAATGTTTACATTGAATAAGTGTTTTTGCATGGAGTTTAGGGTTTTGGGATAGTTGAAGCTCATGGAGTTTTTAACAAGTAAGTATTGAGTAAATCATTTAGAGTTGTGGATTTATGAAATAAATTTAATGAGTTACTGTCATTTGCATGAACATGGCATTCTTGTGTATATTCATGAATACTGTGTTGATGGGATGAAAATTTTGGTTATAGTATTAATCTAGTATTTGATGTATTGTTAGTGATTAAGTGTTGTAAAAATGATTTTGGAGTTAGTAAGAGCAATAAAATGGTGTATGGGATTAGTGTAGAATATTATTTATGAAAAGGTGATATGCTCTGTTTCTTCACTATGCATGGATATATATATATATTTACACGTGAGTAGATGAAAACTTTAGACATGATCAAGAAAATGTTTTTTTTTTTAGTTGAAGAGTAGTTGTAAAATGATGTTCTGAGATGGGTATGAGTGTATAAATGAAAGTTGAGAGGAAAATTGAGAATATGGATAATTGTTGAAAATGCAGAAAAGGTGACAGAGCATAAATAAGATGAACCATGAATTTTTGGCTTTTGATGGGTCTTGACTAAATCTACGTATTTAGGGGTAGTATGAATTTATGGTGAATGAGTTGATTGAAATGGAGAAAAAAGACTGGTAATAAAAATTTGAAGTGTTAGGTTACCGTGAATGAAAGTCTGAGAATTTCTAGGAATGAATAGTAAGAGAATTAAAATTTTGATCTGAAACTTCTATGAATTTATTGTACTGATCTAGATAGATTTTGACAAAATAGTCTTCCTGAAAATTGTAGGCCTTTCTTTTATCTTTCCATTGATATAAAGTTTGTAAATTTTGGATTTCTAGATCAAATTTTATGAAGTTTAAAAGTTGGGATTTCGATGGAGAAGAAGAAGTGGAATTGCACCGTCGTGCTTACTTTTGAGAATTTAGGCACGACGGTTACCTTGAGATATAGTGAAAATGTGGCTTTTTGAGGATATTGGATTTGAACATTGTGCATAAGCACGACGGTGACTTTGGTGACTCATAGGAGAAGGTCGCTATCGTGCAAATGCATGATAGCGACTTTGAAGTTTTCAGGAGTAAGGAACATCCGATGGTTGTTTAGAAATATCTTCTTCGTCCGACCTCCAAATGAGATGAAACTTAGACCATTGGACTCTTAATACATTGATCTATCTTTCTATAATAAATCATAGCTATATGAAATGAATTGAGAGAGATTGAGTGATAAATGTAGGACAGGTCTGGCTTGTGCTCTCACCCAATTTTTATCTTTATCTGTCACAACCATGACTCTTGCACACTCATGTTCCTCTCACGGCCATGACTCCTACACCCCTGTGACTTTCCTCTCTCAGGCCCATGAGTTAATTGCAAGACTCATGTTTATTTGTCACATCAAGTTACTGTTCTCCTCAATAGTAGCCACGACTTGCAATTGATCTAACCACCCAAGAGGAATTTGCAAATTGGACAGTCCTTTTTCTTTTGACCATAACTTATTCTTTAGATATCCAGATGAGATGCTCTTTGATGTGGCATAAACTACAGACATAGGTCTACAAATCGTATGAAGAAGTTGAATTGTGATTCAGTCTCTAAATGTTCACTTTCTAGCTGGAAGTTGTGTATAGTACACTGTTTTTGAATATGAACAGCCTGAAAATGTTTGAGGCATATCTTCCAAATTACTTAATCAAATTGAGTGATTTTAGTGTCAATAGAAACATAAGACATAGAGGAACAATTTTCTAGAAGGGAGTATTGCCAAATTACTTCATTTTCATTATCGAAATGATTAAGAAAAGTAGATCAAAAAGTCAGTTTTTGGGAGAAAAATTTGAAAGTGTTACAATGAGAAATGAATTGTGATTTCAATGGTTTTAGTGAGGCATAAACCTAAGTATAAAGTATACTTAAATGGGTTTTGATATGAGAATAATTTTGTGATGAAATTGATGGAAAGGTACCCAAGATTGTCATGAACATGCATTGTATATAATTCATTTCATTTATATGCATTGTTAAACACTTATAATTGTGCAAATTGTGATATATGTGTATGTTATTTGATTTAGAGGAGCAATTAGAGTGTCAACCTCTAGACATTGACGACATTTCCAGGCTTTAGCTTCGGGAGCATACTGTGAGTAACTTAGACGATTTCTCTTAATTATTGTTTGTTTAAATGTTGCTATGAATGATAAATGAATGTAAATTGAATTGTGTTGAATTAAGGACAAAAGGTCCGATGATTGTGAAATGTGGAATGTATGTTAAAGTGCTGCTTAAATGTGAATGTGAAGAACTAAATGTGTTATGATATGATTGATTGAAAATGTGAGATGCATTCCATACATGAATGCATGATCAAATAATGGGAGTTGTAATCAGAGTAGCTACCGATCAGAGTTTAAAACTCAACATGTGAAAAGAGCCTTGAGCTCAGACAGTGATTAAGAGCCTAAGGCTCACTATGTAAAATGAGTCATGTATCCTTTTCGAATAAGGGACAGTTAGTAATGAGCTCAGTATCCAAAATAGATACAGGATAGTTCAGGCACTCGGTCACAACAACGTAATAATTGGAAAAATATCTCATAAGCATTTCATATGTATTTTGTTAAGTATGTTTGCTGGATTGAAAGGCCAAATTTGCCTATGCTTAAGTGAAAATGTGATACTGATGTAAAGTGCAATTTTTGTGAAATATTTGTTACATGAAATGATGTGTTGCATGAATTAAGGGAACCATCGATGATGATTACCCTACTGAGTTCACAAAACTCACCCAAAATTTGCAAAAAAAAATCAGGATTAGAAGAATACCCCGTTAGGCAATGGGAGTATACCTACTGCATGCAAGTGAAAGATAAAGGTCGGGATCAGTTCGCGTATGCATTGTGTTCCTTTATTTTTATACTGAATTGTATTTTTCACAAATCTTGTATTAAGGAATGTATTCTGAAATTATTGTACAATGTGTATGCGAATGTAATCATGTTGTATTGACAGTATGATTATGAGTGTTTTGTTTCTAGAATGGGCCCTAGTGATTAACAAAACTCTAATGATTTGAAAAATGTTTATGGAATAAAGTGGGCTCTATTTGATGATTGATTTCCACATACTATATTTGTGGTTTCAAAAAAAATTATACTGAGTTTTGACTGATTAAGTGCTCTAGCATGCCACCCTTGCAGGACGTGATCTCGGATATCACTCAGGATGTCGGGCACATGTCTCGTGGGAGTGAGGTACTACACCTAGCCTTCAATAAGAAACTTTAATAAAATAGGAAATGGGTAGAGGACCCTAGATAGAGAGTTTCTTCTCTTTGCATAGGCCTTTTGGACCTTTTCCTTTGATTCTTGTGCTTATTATTTAGCCTAAATACTTTTGCTTATAGCAGTGGATCTTTTTATTTATTTATTTCATGTTTTTAGTTGCTTGTTTGTTTTATTTACTTGTTCATTTTCATTTTTATATATTTATCTATTTACTTACTTTTATCTTTATTTTTTGTTTTTATTTTTCATTTATGAAATTATTTGTTTATGTATTTGGGTATTGTTTTCTTCTAATTGCTTTCAAACACCTTTTTTTCCTCCTATGAGTCTCACCGAAACAACCTCTGTATTAGTTATGGATAAATCTGCATACTTTTGGACCTCTACAAACTCTACATCTTATCAAGATTCTTATTGAGTATTGTTGTTGTTGTTAATTTTAACATTCAATCATGACACTCTATTTAGGGCTTGTCATAACAAATGAGCTTACGATTTCAAAAGTTATCGAGTCATAAGCGAAACTTTTTCTTATATGAAAATCCCATATTTGCCCATAATACTCACTCTATGATCAAACCTGACAATCTTAATTAATTTTTCCAATTGGTTCTTAACTTAAATCTTATAGATCTTAAATCTATCATGAAGTTCATAATTTTTCTTTAATAAAAAACACATATTTATAATGAGAATAATCATCAATAAAATTCAGAAAATATCTAGAATGGTAGATGGTGAGTGAATATGGACCATATATTAGTATGAATAATTTCTAAAAAGTCATAAGTACGAGTTGACTTCTTTTTTATTTTGGTCAACTTACCTCGACAATAATCAATATATAACTTTAGATCATCAAAATTAAAAGCTAGAAGAATGTTTTCATTTATCAATCTTTTAACTCTTTCTCCTAAGATGTGACTTAATCTTTTATGCCACACATTAAATATTTTTCCTTTATTAGAGGTCTTTATTAAGAATTTTTTAACAATATTTGAATAAGCATATATTTTATCGGGATTTAACACAAATTATATATAAACCAAACGATATGAAGGTTATGCCAACATGTGTTACGTTAAAGATAACTGTCTACTAGATTTTTCAATTGTAAAACTATAGCCTTCTTTATCTAGAATAGAGATAAAGATCATAATATGTTTAAAAGACAATATATAGATGTGTATACAAAACAAGATTAAAACTAATATAAAGGTTAAAATACATCCATTTCTTCATTATGGCTAACCATCAATTTTAACTCACCCTTAGTTGGATTTCTTTCTAATATGAATCCCTATATTATTGAAGTAACATGATTATATATTCACTATCTAGCTAATAGAAACTTGAAGTGGCTATAGCGTTATTAGATTTATGAATGTCAAAAGTTAAAGAGTTAAATGATAGTTCATATTTTTCTTTTAAGGCCTCATACTTAATGTAGTCATGTTTCTATAACCTTTATTCTTTTTTTAAAAAAGTACATCTTAGACTTTATGATATCCCCAAAGTTCCTTACACCACTTGTTTGCCTAAATTTTTTAAATAGAGGATTTCTACAAGCCTTACTTTGGGTTTTATGAGTTTGGTTTTAGGTTTTAGTTTAAGCTACATTGAAGTTGTTTGTATCATTTTCTTTATTTTTTTCTTCCTATTCTACACAATGAATAATGAGGAAATAAATTTCCTGGCCTTTATTTTGTGAGTTGAAAGTCATAACAAGGATACTAAATTTTGATTAAAGTACATTAAATGCTTACTGAGCAATGGAAGCATCAAGAATGACTATATTTAGGGCTTTTAGTTTACTCTATACATAGATCATCAGGATGATGTATTTTCACTCCCTCATCTCTAGTATATCTTATAAAATAAATTATTTAAGAATTGTTCCAATCTTAAAATTGGAAGAAATTTTGTACCTTTAAGAAATATTATTGAAAATGTCATTTGTGATAGTTGTTTGTGGTAGTTCACTAAGTAAATATTAGGTATAGACCTCTTGAAGGACAAATAGTACATTCTATTTGACCTTTCCCAAGTCATAAATGATGTTTTTTAAGTTTTGTACTGACATATGTGGGAATATATGGCTTTTCCTTGATCATAACCATGCTAATTTTTGTCATTTATGAAACAAATTCCACATCCTATTTCCTCCTTTTGAAATTGAAAGTAGTTTTGGTTTTAATGATAACACTATTGTTATTTATGTAATAGGTAAGTGTAAAATAAATGACGTATATAATCAATACAAAGTAGGATAAAACAACAATAAAAGTTGTAAACAATTTCTGTAGTAAGCATCTTCTCAAATATATTATGAATAATTATGGGCAAAATAAACAACACATAAGGATAAGATCTCCACATAAAAGTAGTTGATAATACATATCCTCAATTCTTGTGATTTTCTCACTTGTGGCATATAGGTTATTCAAGAAATGTTTATACCTACAAAAAAAAAACTTTATGTATATCTTAAAATTTCATATAAGGTTAACACTTATGTCGAATAACCAAATACAAAATTAGAGATAGTCTCTAAGATGCAAGTAAAATTGTATTAAGTATCAACTGGAAATGTCACTGTAGTGATTACATTCTTATTAACATTCAAAATAATTTCATAAGTATAAGGAATATATTTCTATGTTATCCTAACATTTTATCTACATAGGTATAAGCTTACCACTTTATGATACAAAATCTTAATGAAAATGCTCATTTTTATATAATAGTGATAGAAGGCATTATCAGCAATCTTGATTTAAGCATTCACAAAATAAATATCTCAAAAAGTAACAAATCGTGTAATATACAATAATAAATAAGCATATAAGATAATAAATAATATTTATCTTCTTTATTTCAACATTAAAAATTACTTAATTATGGTTGTAAAAATTTAATTTGAAAAAAGTTAAAAATTATTTGTTACTAATGAAATAATACCATAAAATTTGAAAATCAATTTTATATCGATACGACTCTAAAAATGATCCAAAATTATTTTAAGGTCCATTTTACAATTTATAGAAATTTTTGGCAATTGATGACATAGAAATTTTATGTCAACACTTGTCATGCTCCTGTTATTGAATGATCTAGTTGTTTACACATAATTTAACGAACTGGCGCGTGTCTCTGGCGTCCGAGACACGTACCTCTATGAGATTTTCTGCTCCTACCTATTTTATAAACATCTATTTATTTATTTGAGCATTTATCTATTTATTTTCTATAGATATCATTTATTAGATAAATGAATGCCTATGAAATAAGGCAGAAACAAAGTAATAATAACAAATAATATGTTTCTCAATTCATGTACCTCCTTTAGTCAACTTTTAGTTTTGAGTTTCGACATAATGCACCAATTGATGCAGCGAGTATATTTTATAAATTTTTAATATTTTTTCTTTTCAACTCTCACACAATCTAACTAATAAATTATTTATTTTTATATTTTAAATAAAATTTTTGTTTTAAATTATTATTTTAAAAAATGAATTACTATTTTTATCCTTAAAAATACTAAATTTATTTCATCTCACTAATAAATTATATTTTTCAAATTTTGGATTCTTATTATCTCCTTATATTTTAATTGAAAATTTTAAAATATTATTGTTAAAAAATAATCATTATTTTTATCATGAATTTGTTAATATTATTAATTGGTGTATATAAGTAATTTTGCTTTAGATAATTTAAAAATGTGTTAAAAATAATATTTAAATTATAAAGAAGTATATTTAAAGAACATTAAAAAAAGGAGTTAAAATAAAGTTAAAGACATTTTTATTGACCTTTTTTAAACATACTTGAATTTTTACGAATCTTTAAATAAATGATAATATAAAAATATATTTTTTATTATTATTTTAAAATTTATGATAGATTCATTCTTAGTTTAAATTATTAGGTTTATTAAATATTAATAGGCATTATTAATGCATTTTTATTTTAATAAAATATTTTATTTTATACTATATTTTTGCTTATTCTCATAATTTTTACTTCTAATTTATTATATATCGATTTTTATAACAATTTAATACCGGTTGATTCTTTAAACTTTTAACTTTTTTTTTAACCGATTTCATATCTAGTCCAATTTTTAAAACATTTGTAATAACTTTCCAAAATTTTTAAATTGACAAATCTCTTAATGGGTTAAAAAAAAAGGGATATATGTGAACCTTCTTTAAGTATATGTAAGAGATATAACATTTATTTATAAGAACTAGGCCAACGAGTACCACACTCACATTGATAAAATATTATTTTTTGCACTGAGCTTCAATTAAGTATCATATCATTTTATTATTTTAACGACGGATCAAATTTTAATTTTTTAATTTTAATTTTAAAAAATAGCAATTAATAAATGCCTAAAAGAAATAAAAATACAAACATCCCCTTCATTATTCGTGCAATCTATTGCTTACTTACGCTCCAAAGTTTGTTGACACCATTAGTCGCTAGGAAAATAAATAGCTAGTTGTTTTGTTACCTCGTTAGCCTAATAACAGACAAGCTCTTGGCATTTAGTTCTAGTCGTCCAGTTGAAGATTGCTATAATCTTTTATACTTTTCAATTAATTCAATCTAATCTTTTATACTTTTCAATTAATTCAGTCTTTATTATTCTTTAACAATATTAATAAACTCTTTATGGAGTAGACCAATTAAATTTTTCCTTACTTAAAAAATAAAAAGAAATTAACCCATTAAATTTTAAACTCATTAAATATTTATAGAATTAATTGAACTAATTTTAATCATTGTGTCGAAATTCTTACAATTAAAAAATGTTTTTGGTGTTATATTTTTGTCATTTTTCTAATCTTTTAATCAAGTCTTGATTAATCACGACGTTGCCTATAAAAAAGCTTACTAGGATATACAAACACAACAAGGTAATGTTAAACTGTTAGGTAATTGCCACCAAAAAAAAAAACTATTTAAAAATATCCTTTATCTTATACATATTTAAATATATATGATAAAGTCTATAAATAAATTTATTTTGTAAATAAAATTATGATATCATAATTACAATATTCGTATTGCATTGCATATTATCTCTAAATTATTTCTAGTTATTGTTTTTTATTAAAATTAGACATAAATAGAGTGTTACACATATTATATTTCTTTCTTATAAAAGAAGTCCACTTAAAAAATATGTGTACTTGTTAAAGAACAAGTTTACTGAAATGACTCAATATGATAATTTTATTTGAAACATTACTTGTATGTTTATGAGAATTCTCATATAATGATTATATAAGTAATCCTTAAACTCAAGATCTTCAAAGTATCTCATATAAAGATTGTTATGTTTTGATACTTCTTATGATCTATTCTAATTAAAGGTAGCTCAATCGGTAGTCATTGATATAACACAATTTATATAAAAGTAGTTAAGTGATCAATATTGTTCGACCCCGAACTTTTCTCAGATTTGTGAATTGTAATTTGACATTAAACAAGAAAATTGAGGTGATTTAGTCATGTGTAAAGGAAGAGAAAATTCATGAATTTGAATGATTATGTTTAAGGTTTGATGTGAACAATGCTAGTT
>JANIJH010053369.1:0-10054 GCA_024520975.1 Erythroxylum areolatum | reverse complement strand
ATAAAACCACTATCCCAGATTTCAAACCTTTACAGACTGATTTAACATTTCCCTTCTTCATAAAACATGGAGACCTTTATTTCTAGCTCCTAACAAATCAGACATTATCTCCTTTGACAATTTGTACAAAAGTTGCAGTTTAAAAACCAAAATATATTCATTATGCTAAAAAGGGGTCCTCGCCGCGGCCAAAGGACGCACGTCGCGACGACACGAGATCGCTCGTCGCGACGTCTAACCGCTCGTTGCGACGTCCAAACACGCTCGTCGTGACGAGGCCCTCGCACATGTCGCGACGTGTAATTAACCGCTCGTCGCGATGAGGCCCTCACATACATCGCGACGTGTGGGCTCCTGTTCGTCTTCTCCGACGATTCTTTCACATTTCTCTCTCTAAAATCAGTCATAACTCAACAAAACTACCCCAATCTTACTCATTAAACATCACTAATACTCCATTTCCAACCCATTTTAAACCAATATTATTCATCAAACAATCCAAATCACCCTTAACCGAAAACCCTAAAAACCAACGAAAACAATACTCAAATCTATCTCTTTTCACATTTAACACATGAATCATACAACTAATTAAGAGGAAAGAGGCTTAACTTATTTGATTTAACTTTCAAAAACCTTAAGCTCTCCATGGATTAGCCAAAACCCTTTCTTCCTCTCTTCTTCTTCTTCCCCGATTCCTCTCCCTCTTTTCCCAATTTCAACCTAATTTTTCCTTTTTATACCATTTCAATTTATGAAAGGTCCATTTTGCCCCTTCCTTTAACCTTAAGTCTTATACCCTTACGTATCTTGCCCAAATTGCCCTTATACAAATTCTTATAACTTGACTATTTCATTTCAGAAATTCTGACCCTTAGGGACTGAATTGAGATTTAAAACTTTCAGAAACACTCACTTTCATGTCTAGCAATTTCCAATTCAATCGATTTATGTGCTTTGACTTTCATAACTCTTTCCAAATTTTAATAACTCATGCTAACACAAATTTCCTAAATTATATCTTTAATTGGAGTGTCAATTGTACAGTCATTCACAGTACCGGACATCTCATTGGTACCCACTTTGCAATCTAATGCTGAATACACATAAATCACTCCACTTAAATCAACACACAAATTCACACTTTCATATAGGCACAAAGCCGGGAATTGTCACGAGTGCATGCATACCGAATTTCATGTACAGAAATTACAACCCAAACCAAAATTACTATAATATCTTTCCCATCGGTGACGGGATGTTACAGTAGATCGGAAGATATTCAATGCTTATTATCAACGTAAACTTTATTCAAAACATCTCACACAAACTAGCATGATAACACGGATCTCCTTAACCAAGACGAAGAGTATAGCTACTTATATTAGAATAAAAAACGAAAGAAATAACAAAACGTAAAGTCTCCATCCCTGGTCCTTTACTAAAAAATACGAAAATACTAAAGGAGAGAGTGCAGAAAATGTAAAAGGACTGAAAAGAAAACAACAAAAATGAAAACCTATCCTAAACTTAGACTTCCCTTCTGTGAACCACCATCCTCTCTCTTTTATGCTTGTTTTTCCCCTTCTCTTTCCTTAATTCTCTTCCGATACTATATCCCCCAATTTTAGGTAGTCAATCCCCTTGAAAGATGGCAATATAATCTTCAAAGATTGTGAGAATCTCAATTTTGACTTTTGAAAAGTGATCTGCAGATTTATTCTATCCTTAGGCGTGCCCACGGTTAGTCACAGAATTGCTGTCACATTAGGAATTTCGGATTTTCTTCATTCTTTTGCATCTTTTTGATTCAATTTTGTTTCTAAGGTGTTGAAAATCATCTGTAAACAATTATAAGATACTTCCATTAATTTCGGATAATAATTTCAACACATTAAAGATAACTAAGTATAAAATAAGTGCAAATTGATGACTTAACAATAAATCTCTCTCATGTGTTGAAATTATTATTTAAAATTGATGGATTTGTCTCTTAATTGTTCTTAGATGATTTTCAACACTAAAGAGATGAAACTGAGTCAAAAAGATGCAAAGGAAACAAAGATAACTCGAAAATTTCAAATTGGCAGTAAATTTAGTGACTAAGCGTGGGCACATGCAAAGATGGAAACCATCTGTAGAATTTATCTTCAAATTCAAATCTGATTCGATTGAGATTTTCGTAATCTTGGAAGATCAAATTGTTGGAGATTTGCAACCTGAATATGTGGGAGGTGTGATTTGCTAAAGATAATGGAAAAAGAAAGGGATCAAAAAGCATAAAGAAGGGAAAACGTACTGTTCACATAGTTAGGTGTTTAAAATAGTTTAAAATTTCTATAGATTTTCTTTAGTTTGAGTTGATGTTTCTGCATTTTTCTTCTAAGTATTTTCGGATTCTTTAAAGAAAGACCAGGGATGGAGACTTTATGTTTTATTATTTCTTTGATTTTCATTTTCGTTATGAGTAGCTAAATCCCTTTTCTTGGATGAGGGGAACCATGTTATCATCTATTATATGTGAGATGCTTCAGTAAAGTTTGTTTTATTAATGAACATTGAGTGTCTTTCGAATTACTTTTTCTAATTTAATTGGTTGATTTCTAGGTGCACAACTAGGAATTAATTCATTTAATAGCTATATTAATGAAATATGATGTTTAGTTTTGTTAATCACAAGTGGCAATTAGGGTTACCTTCTTTACGTTAGAGTGAGAAATTCAAAGAAGATACTCATCTTGATTAAATGCATGTCGTATATATGTTATCTTGTTCATTGGTTTCTTAGTTCTTAAAGTTGTTATTCAATTGAACCTACGATCATATCTAGGTTATTAATTAACAAGAATGCTTAGAATACATGTTTCTATTCATTTACACTTAAGAGAAAACATCCCCCAATAAATGTTTATTGATGAAATGAATTTTATATCAAGGATCCATTTTAGTGTGATAACATTGGTGACCCAAAATCAAGGTTTGTTTATTAAATTTACAGATCTAATTACTTTTGTTAATTTTCAATTTTTTATTTCTACACTTTTAAATTTACGTGAATTGAACCCCCCCCCCCCCTTTCATTACTTTATTTTAGTTTTGAACTCATGAACTCTTTACCATTAAAATTCCTCATGGGAACAATTCCCACTTTCCACTACTACATTCATTTGTATTAACGGAAGTTGGTTTCTTTTTGAATTTGGTTGTTGGTGACAGCAGTGCCAAAAGTAGTTCTATAACATAGTACAAACTCTGCATGCACAGTTGAAAAAGTTTTCAGTGTCTACTTGAGACAATTCCATGAAACAACACTATCTGTTAACATAAAAATGTATGCTGATGTGAACTTTCTGTCATTTAGAAATATATCAAAATCTGAATCTATATAACTAGTGAGTTCAAGATTGATGACTTACTAAATGTCAACATATGATTCTTATTTCCTTTGAGATATCTCAAAACTCGTTTGACTGTATACTAGTGGCTTATTCCTAGGTTACCTATATACCTACTCAAACAATTCAATAATGAATGTTATGTCCAATCTTGTGCACACTTGAGCATATATTAGACTACCAACTGTACTAAAATAAGAGACATTCTTTATAGTCTGTCTTTTTATATCATTCTTTGGACATTATGTTAAAGATAATCTTTAGTCATGAGAGATAGGTGTTGAAATATGTTTACAATCAACCATATTAAACCTTTGCAGTACTCACTAAATGTATGACCTCTGTGATAGACCTAACAAGTTTTGAGATATATCCTGGTGAATCTGAATACTTAGTACAAAAGACGCTTTACTAAAGTCTTTCGTGTCAAAATGCTAAACCAAAAGTTGTTTAACCTCATACAATATGGATAATTCATTTGACACGAACAAGATATCATCCAAATATAAAAGTAGAAAAACAACATTGCTTCCCCTTACCTTATAATACAAACATCTTTCAACTTTATTTTTCATGAAGACAAATGAGGTAACAATCTTATCAAAATTTATGTACCACTATTTGGAAGCTTCTTTCAAACCATATATGTATTTTCACAATTTATAGACCATGTCAACTTTATCTTGATATAATCCTTCAGATTGCTCTATAACGACCTTTTCATAAAGGTCTTCATTCAGGAAAGCAATTTTGACATCCATCTAATGTAATTTCATGTTATAATAAGCTACTATTGTCACAATCACTCTAAATACAACCTCAAAGGATACAGGAGAAAAGATGACATTAAAATCAATTTCTTTTCTATGAGTGAACCTTCTAGCAACCAACCTAACTTTAATCTACTTAAAGTTACCCTGAGATTCTTTTTTGGTCTTATAAATCCATTTATAATTGATAGGTTTATAGTTATGAAACAAATCTATAAGCTCTCATACCTTATTACGCTTCCTCATTGCATCCCACCATAACTTTACATGAGGTCTAGAAATAACTTCTGTTAAAGTAGTTAGTTCCACTTCATGTCCAATATTATAGTATTTTTCACTTAGATAGACTATGTAATAAGATGATATAACAAGTATTCTCACTTTATTGGATCTCCTTAATTGAATTGGTTCAGTATATACACATACCTCAGGAACTTCAATTTGTACATGTATAATATCCACCCTTCTATCATCTAAAATGTTTTTTATTCAAACCATTCAAATCACCGATGAAATGTAAATAAAACAACAGAGCCACCATAGTAATTTTTTTTATAAGAATTGTCTCAATCATTAAAATGAGATGGAGCAGTCTCATCACAGACATTATTCTTGAGAAACTTAGTTGTTTATGATTCCACTATTCTAAATCTTCCATCTCTAAAGTAACATTTATATCTCTTAGAATGGTCAGGATATCCAATAAAGAAATAATGAGCAGAATGAAAATGCAACTTATTTTCATAAGGATTATACTGACATACCTTAACAAGGTAGCCCCATATATGAAGATTAGTAAGACTAGGCTTCTACCCCTTCCAAATTTTAGAAGGCACCTTTTAAACTGATTTGCTTATGATTCTATTAAATATGTATAAGGCAGTCTTTATAGCTTCACCCTTAGGTAATCAAGTAAATTACTCCTACTTTGCATTGACCTCATTATGTCTTTTAAGGTGTGATTACACCTTTCAGCCACATCATTTTGCTTAAGACTACTTGACATAGTGAATTAAGCCATTATTTCATATTAACAGAAACACAAATAGATTGGAGAAACTTGCCTAATCTTATATTCAACGAAAGCATTATACATGTTTCTGGAGCTATTATCTTGCTAAATCATGATCCTATAATTAAGCTAATGAACTAACAATCTGCTAACTAATTATAGAAATATTAACAGCTATAATATACGGTTATAATGACAGAGATATTTGGGATATTATTGATCATGGACTGCTAGAAAATAGGGGATGAATGTATGCTAACTGTTGACTAATACCGCCCTCAAGCAAGGGGACTCCTTCAGAGGACTCGCAGCTTGGACTTTAAGGCTAAGAATCTTGGTGTGCTTAACAGTTTGGCGAAAATATCTGCTATCTGATATATGGAGGAGATATACTTGACTATAAGCTTGCCTTGTGTGCATTGCTCCCTGACAAAATGGTAGTCACATTCCACGTGTTTTGTTCTAGTCTTGAAGACTGGATTAAGAGATAAAAAGGCAGCCCCCATGTTGTCACACCAAAGAACAACTGGTTGATGGACTATGTGACCAATTTCACTAAAAAGAGATTTTTTATGCAGCAGTAGTTTCTTCAACTTCCAGCAATTCCAACATCTTGGAACCCACCACTCAAGCATGGCACGTGGGACCTTGTACCAAAACCTGCTAATGCTAACGTAGTGGGCAATAAATGGGTCTATAAGGTCAAACAAAACGCAGATGGGAGTCTTGAACGATTGAAGGGCATATTGGTAGCCAAGGGCTACACACAACAAGAAGGAGTTGATTACTCAGCCACGTTCTCGTCAGTTATCAAATCTACCACAATTAGACTACTTCTGTCCTTGGCCGTCTCAAACCACTGGCATCTTTGACAACTGGATATTTCTAATGCCTTCCTCAATGGGCATTTGGAAGAAGTAGTTTATATGGCACAACTACAAGGCTTTGTTGATCCTAGGTGTCCTGATTATGTGTGTCGGTTGCGGATATCGCTTTATAGTCTTAAACAAGCACCAAGGGCCTGGTACAATAGGCTCAGTTCTTTAATATTGCGTGTTGGATTTCAATCCTCCAATACAGATGCTTCTTTGTTCATTTTAAAGCAGGATTCTCATGTTCTTTATTTGTTACTCTACGTAGATGAACGTATGCTAGCTGTTGACTAATACATATAATTCTAAATATTTGGCAGTCGGAATTTTTTCTTATCCTGAAACTCCATGTTTGTCATAATATTCACCTCTAAAGTCAGATTTGGCAATCTTAATTAAGTTTCCCAATTGGTTCTCAACTGCAGTTTCAAAAAACTTGAATTTATCAAAAACTTTAGACTTTTCTTTAAGCAATAACACATATTTGTAACAGAAATAGTCATCAGACGCAATTTAGCTATATAAGGTCCACATATATTCATATGTATAAGTTATAATAAGCTACAAGCATAAGTTGACTCCTTTTTCTTTATTTTAGTAAACTTACCCTTGTGGCAGTCAACTTATGGTTATATATCATTATAATCTAAAGTTGGAAAAAAATTATCTTTTATCAATCTCTAACACTTTTTATAACCTATTCGATAATATATAAAGAAACATATGTCTCATCATGGGCAAGACACATTCTATATAAACCATATGATAAGAAGGTCATACCAAAATGTTTTGCATTGAAAGATAATTTTACAATTGAATTTTCAAATACAAAACTATAACTTTCTTTATCCAAACAAGATACAGAGATCATATTCTACCTACAAGACAGTATATAGAATGTGTCATACAAAATAATTAGAAACAATATATCTACTTCTTTATCTAAGTTCAAACACACTTCCCTTATATAGACTATATCTACTTCTTTATTATTTCCTACCATCAATTTTTCCTCTTCTTTATTTAACTTTCTCTTTGTCATGAATTCCTGCATTATAGAAACAATATGATTAGAAACTCCAATATCTAGCCAGATGTGGCTATAACAACATTAGATTCATATATCATATAAGTCGATGAATTATTTAATCATTCATTCCTTTCTTTCAAGTTTTAGTATTTATACAATTCTAGCTTCTTATATGCCTTACTTTTACAGAGGAAACACCGATAGTCATGTTGACTAGACCCCTAATTGTGATGTACTAACCTGTATCTTCATGTGGAGGAAGTTTAGATTTCTTACCTTTATATAATCAATTGATTTATATCCCAAGCTTTCTCCTTCTTTGCGAAATTAACATAAACCGTTCCTTCCACTATCACATAAAATGTCCTTTACCACATTAACTCAACTTAATTTTGCGGAATGACCTCCTTTAATCATAGTGACTTAAGATTAAACTAGCGAATTATTACTTCGGATAGTGAGAATGAAGACCATAGCATCATTAAGACAATGAAACGATCAACATTGGAGATCATAGGACCCAATCTTCCTAATAACTAGGTGCCTAATTATGCTATCATCAAAGAAGCAGAAAAGGCAGAACGTTCCCACACGACTCTGAGAGAATTCCAAGTATAAGAGACAAAGGCATAGTTAAATTCCACACAGTCGATTCCATCCTTAGATTTTTCCGAGGACTCTTTTTTCTTGAACCACATTAAACTTATATTCTTATTCTAGCTTACCTTCGGCCTTGGCTATGTTTATTTGATCTTTTAGACTCCCCAGTCTGGCTTTTGTAAATTTGCTTGAATTTTTTTTGTAAATGTCTTTTTTAATTTAATTAATTAATTAATAATTTTACTTACATCATGTGTACTATATTAGACACCTCCAAAACTAACGGTACCCCACGAAGAAACTGGTCCCGACAATTATTTTATCTTGTCTGCCACAAAAAGGATAACCGAACTCAAGTCATCCACCAATGCAAGTCATCCACTCAACTCAGAAAGGAAAATGACAAGTCATCCGCTCAACTCAGAGCGGAAAACGACAAGTCGGATATCGTTTTCCGCTTTGAGTTGAGCGGAAAACGATAAGTTATCCGCTCAACTCAAAACGGAAAAAGATGGATTTCGGAAGCTGATGAAAACTAATCTATAGCATTTATCATCATTAAAACGTAGCTTGGGGATAATGAAAGAAAGAACATCGATCTTTTACAACTTTCAAATAAGTAACTAAGACATTAGGATAAGAAGTTACAATGTAGGTTGAAAAATTAATCCAGGCACTTCTACTATAAGCCTGTAATGTTCTCGTTATATGAATCACCACTACAACAAATAAGGTTATCGGCGACAAATTCAATTGTTGCACAATATTAAAAAATTCGTGTGAAATAATAATTGACGACTCGTCATAATGGTCACTGAATCAAGATAACAAAACAATATTATATCCGCGACATTTTTTTGAAATCATCGCGAAAAGATTTTAGATACACAATATATTTGTCGGTAAATATATAACCAATGAGAACCAAAAACGTCATACATAGGATTTTGCGACATATATGTTTTGTAGATAAATAATTATTTTTACTGACGATTTTATTTTTATAACAGAATGGTTTTAGCTACTAATTGTTTGTTGTAGGTAAATATTTTTAGAGACGTTCTTGTAAACGTAGGTAATAACACTTTGTGACGATTTTGCTTTAGTAGCTAATACTTTTTAGTGATAAACATTTTTTAATTTAAATTTTATTATAATTGTTTAAAAATTTTTAATTTAATTTATTACAATTTTAAGACAGTTTGAATATAAAGTAGTTATATTTTATAATTAATGTTGGTGACATATTATTTAAATAATTAAATTGAAATAAAATAAACATTAAAAATGGAATGCATTTTTTAAAAAATAATTATAGGTTAATTATAGAATTTGAACAAAATTTATAAATAAACTAAGACTCTTCATCGTCACTACTGCCGACATGGTTTGAGCCAAATAACTATTTGACCATCTTTTTAAGCTTGTTTACTTCTTTTACATTATGATCTAACTTTTCTTTTATACATTATAACTTAAGTCTTCACTTATTGGTTTTTCTCTTGAAGTGCCATGATATATGCTGATCGTAACAAAGATGCACCAACAGGCTTAGGGCCATGCCCAAGATCTTTGCTATACCTCGATCTTGTACCAAGGATATTGTTGCAAATGTTATCGATATTGGACTAATTCCCCTAAGACAATGATGAATGCAACAACTCCTACATCTTGTCCTACAATTTAAAGTACAAAATCGAGTTAACTAAAAAATTATTACTTAGTATTACATAAAAAATAAACTATAACATTAATTTTTTGTACATGCATAATTACTTTGTGCCTCTTCAGATGTCCAGTCTTTACCTTTCTTGTAGTGTGTTATCTTATACAGTGTGATTCAATCACACTCTTATCCTTGGAGTTAAGTTTGACTTTATTATATGAATTTAAAAAATTGCAAGATAATAGAATTTATTGTATTAAGAAATAGAATATTAAGTTGAAAACGTTACATTTACAAATTCTTATTGGACGACAACAAATGATTTGGGGCCAATGTTATGAGGAGTTCATTTTTGCTCTATTCACCTTGCCTTTCTCACACTTTTCCTAAATTAAAGGAAGTAGACATGAAATATATAAAGAAAATTAATGGAAGGAAATATAAAGAGAAATAAAACAAACTTGAACCTTTGTAGAGGCCTAATAATCACACATTTCACTCCAATTTGTTGGAATCATCCGTTCCGAAACATGTCTCCTTGCCTCTTCATCAGAAAGAAAAAACTGGTAATATTTATTGTAACATCCCACTCCCGTCAGGAAGGGTTAAATAGTAAATTTGCCATAGGATGGGATTGATAGGGATTAATTAGTACTGTTCATGTGTAATTGGATTGATACACAGTATCATTTGTGCACATGAAATTACT
>JANIJH010053227.1:0-10064 GCA_024520975.1 Erythroxylum areolatum | reverse complement strand
TAAATCTAATTCGGGTAATCGGGCCGGCCCGAATTTTTTCGGAGTTACCCGTCTCGGCCCGAAAATAATTCGTGTAATATCCGGGCCTGCCTGAATTACCCGAATTAGGTAATTTCTTTACCCGAATTAATTCAGGCCGGGTCGGGTAATCGGGCCGGCCCGAATAATGCTCACCCCTACCCGTTTGTATGGCCATTTCAACCATTGCTATCTCCATAACCTTCAAAACATCCTCCATCTAATTCTTTATATTGAAACCGGATAAGGTTTCAATGGTGACACTGATTTAGTTGACTGAAAAGTTAACTTCAAGATGATAATCTTTAAATCAGCACAAATGTAGGACAACAACGATACTAAAGCCATTAGATAGTATCTTTCTTGAACATCCGATCACACATATTATGAAACACCTTTGGGTTGAATATATAATATATGCAATTAGACTTCCACACATAAAAGCGATCGGAGTACAAACCATCAACTCTCATGGCACTACCACCTTTGGGTGAATAGATCACTTGAGCAACAGCTTTCCTCCATCAAATGCCTTTATGCACATCTCAAAATTTTATGTAAGGTTAACACCTTTGAGCAGAATAGCCAAACATAAAATCGGAGACATCCCCCAATATGTAAGCAAAATAATTCAGAATACTGACTTAAAAGGCCACTTTGGTGACTGCTTTCTCATCAACACCTAAAAAGTCCATAAACACAAGGGATACATCTTTATGTCATCCTCACATTCTTTATGGGCATACCGTACGTGACAATGCAACATCAATAAATGCAAAAATCCGAATGCACAGTTTCATTGTCACACACACGTGCTGAAGACAATCTCCAAAAACTTCATTCGAAACTTTCGTAAAAGAAAAATCTTAGTCGAGTGACTATCGTGCGTCACCGGATACTGAACTGACCTCCTAAGACACGAGAACCTCATGTATCCCCCTTATGGCAAGTTCATTGCATGAAAATTCACTCAAAAATGACTTCAGAATGTGTCAATTCCTTTTCCGATTGATTATCATGCAATCTCGAAAACTGAAAATGAGACCCGAGACACGAGAACCTCATGTATCTCCCTCATATGATGTCCGAAGCATGAAAATTCAATAGAAATAGGATCCAGAATACCTTAATTCCTTTATCTGGAGTTAAAATTTGATTTATTACTAATAAATCCAGAAAAATAGAAAAAGGTTACTTTATAAATTTCCTGGACCCAAAAACTGACCCAAAATACCCCAGGGTACCTTTACAGGAAATATGAAATTTTTGAATTTTTTGTGTGCACTGTAGCTGACCGTACGGTTAACGTTAACCGTTGACGTCAGCGCGAGCGATGGAGGGGCACGTGCGCTACACGACCGCTGCCAAATGCGCGTCATAAGAGTCTGACACGTGCGTCACAAGCGCCATCACGCGCAAACGCATTGACATTGTGCGACGTGTGCAATGCACGCGTCGACACTTGTCGTGCATCCGTCCTGCCACGTGTTGGTGACGTGGACAGTCCAGTGGGTGCGTGTCATGCATGCACTTGCTGTTCCACTCCTGTGGGTGCACGGGCGCGAGTCATGCGTGCACACCTTCGTCGCTCCGTGGAACGACGCACGCGGCAACTCGTACGCAGCACCCCACGTTACTGTAGCGCCCCCGATGGTTTTCCTTCCTCCGACATCGGAAGCGATTTCTGACATCCCAAGAGCCCTTTTTTGCTCCGTTCGGCCCGTTTTTAACTCATTTTTTTATAGCTAATCTTATGTATATCACTTTTACGTAATTAGATACGTAAAAAAACTAAAAAACGAATCAAAAACTAAGGAAAACCGATTGAGATAAAAACTGAAAAACCTTCGTTTCCAACAATCCGATCACATAACCGCTCTCATACCACATGTAATACGTAGTGTGAGCCTTATTACATATCCCGGATCTACATGAAAGGATAAAAAATGAAGGTAATGTGGAATACCTGGATTTCAGTTCCATCTCTAATTCCGATGTCGATTCCGAGCTCCAAACATCTCCGAATCTCCTGGGACCTTTAGTGAAAAGTGCTCACTGACTCACGGGCTAGGTCTTTCTATAGTTTTCTCAAAACACGAGCTTTCTTAACGGGTCAGGAATTCCTTATGCTCATGAATGATATATCTGAGTAACTGCAGGAGACCTTAACCTTTATATAGCTTCCATATCAGGCTTTCCCATCACAAGGCCGTTATGGACCCGGTCCACACTAATCGGGATTCATTTTTCACCAGGACTTCGACCCATTAATCTAGATCATTTATTGGGTCACTTTATCATCTTTATCTGAATCAAATGGCGTAACTTAATCGATAATTTATTTAAAAACTAAAATTGCAATTAATGTTGTCCAACTTTATGAGACATAGACAAAATTGTCCTTAAGGACAAAAAAATGTCTAACATATTGATCACCCTTGGCTACTTATGGGTGATTTTAATGACTATGCCTACCCAAGCAAAAAAAAGGGAGAGGTTTTCTTTATCAGCAGGGTGACCAAATTCCAACAGAATTATAGCTGTTGTGACTTATTGGATTTGGGTTTTAAAGGCACCCCTTTTACTTATAGTCAACGACATAGTGACATCTTTTCTACCTTTCTCCGGTTGGATAGGAAGCTTTGCAATTCTGAGTGGTGCATTATGTTCCCAGAAGCATCAATTCATCACTTACCTTGGACTCATTTGGACCATAATCTGATTCTTTTGAGAACGCATGGTTTTATTCCTCCCGTCTCTTCTAGACCTTTTAGATTCCAAGATATTTGGGCTATGCACGTTGATTTTCGTGATGTAGTTGTGAATGCTTGGAACACGCCTCACTGTTCTTTGGATGAGGCCTTGAGCCATGTTCAAGAAGTAGCCCTACGTTTCAATAAAGATGTCTTTGGCAGTATCTTCCAAAGGAAAAGGTGGGTGTTCGCCAGATTAGAATGAATTCAAAAAATTTTATCATGCAAACAGTCAAATTTTCTTAGCAACTTGGAACATGAACTTATTCATGAAAACAATGATCTCCTGAGGCAAGAGGAGGTTTTTTGGTACCAAAAGTCATGAGTCCAATGGTTATAACATAGTGATAGGAATAATAGCTTCTATCACGCTATGACTATTTGTCGTCGTAAACGGAACAAAATTGAGAGCTTGCGACTTTCTGATGATTTTTGGATTATGGATGATCAATCAAATCGGGCAGAAGCTCTCTAATTCTTTCATAACTTATTTTGTTCCACTGATGCTATATGCCTTTTCCTCATATTCCTAATCACCCTATGCTTTCTCAGGAAGCTATTTAGGCTCTCCTCTCTCCTATTTCTATAGAGGAGGTGTTTGCAGTTGTACAGTCTATGAAGTCGTATAAAGCCCCTGGCCATGATGGTTTTTAGCCTGTGTTCTATAAGAAATTTGGGCCTATTGTTGGCAATGTTGTCTATCAGATGGCGAATCATGCCTTTCACATTGGAACTTGCCCAGAAGATATCACTGAGACCTTAATCTCTCTTATTCCAAAAGATGAGAATCCTATTTCTATGGCTCATTTTCGTCCTATTAGCTTATGTAATGTAAGTTATAAAATTCTCACCAAAGTACTGGTCCAGAGAATTCGCCCTTTTTTGGACTTTATTATCGGTCGGCACCAGGGTGCTTTTATCCCTAGGAGAACAGCTACGGAACATATAGTTCTAGCTAGGGAGGCAGTGTATACTATTCGGAAAACTAAGTGAAAAACGAGGTACCTTGCCCTAAAAGTGGACTTGGCTAAAACTTATGACAGGGTTGACTGGTCTTTCATGAAACAAACTTTAAAAGATTTTGGTTTTCCTCATCTGATTGTCTCACTTATTATGTCGAGTGTTTCTAGTTTACGACTCTCAATTTTGTGGAATGGTTCTAGGCTTCTAGGATTTGCTCCTAAACAAGGTCTTTGTCAAGGGGATCTACTTTCTCCTTAGTTGTTTGTTCTTTGTATAGAGAAATTGTCCCTTCTAATATCGCACAAAATCACTAATAATCAATGGAAGCCAATTAAGATCTTGCCAATAGTCCTGGGGTCTCTCATCTTCTTTTTGTGGATGATGTCTTATTATTTTCTCATGCATGTATAGGAGATTGTTGTGTTTTCTTGGACACCATGAGGCATGTTTGTGCGTGCTCAGGCCTGCTTATTAATGATCAGAAATCTAAGTCTTTTATGTCTCCTAATATGCCTCGTGCATATAAAGAGTCTTTACGGAGGCAATCTCAGTTGCATTTTACGTCAAATCTTGGCACTTATCTTGGTGTTCCTTTGCTCAGAAATAATAGTAAACATGACTTTCAGAGGATGCTAGACAAAATCGAATCTCGTTTACAGGGTTAGAAGTCTAAGTTATTGAACAAAGTAGGGCGCCATACTCATATATAGTCCACTCTCTCCACTATTCCTCTTTACCCTATGCAAACATACGTCCAGAAGGCATTTGCTCCATCATCGATAAGGCCTGTAAGGAGTTCCTTTGGCAATCTTCTAAGCATGGTAAGGGCGTACATTTATTGAATTAGCAAGCTGTGTGTAGTCCTAAAAATAGAGGTGGCCTTGCTCTTCGTATGGCTCGGGATAGTAATATTGCAATGATTGGTAAGTTGGTTTGGTCTCTGCTTTCCAACAAATCAAAACTTTGGGTGGATATCTTTCATGGTAAATATCCTTATAGCCCCTCTTTATTGGTTACCCATTTGCCTCGTAACTCCTCTCCTTTTTGGAAAGCCATCCAAAAATCTATTCCTTTCTTGAAAGATGGCTTCCTATGGTGGGTTGGCTCTAGCCAACATATCTCAATTTGGTTTGATAGATGGTGCGGTGCACTGCCCCTTGCTAGACATGTATATACTATTGATGATAGGGATAAACATCTCATGGTCAGTGACCTACTCTCTAATAGAGGTCAACGAGATTTTTCTATCTTACACACCACTTTATCTTGTGAGCTATGGAAGAGGATTGTTGCAATCCCAACCTCTTGCAATGTGAATAGGACTGATTCACTAATTTGGGGGGAGTCGACGACGGGTTCTTATACGGTGAAATCTGGTTACAAATTCATTACTCACATTCCTTTTCCCACTGATACTTCAAGGAAATGGATGCAAATTTGGAAGCTTAATGTGCCTTAGAAATTCTGTTTCTTCTTTTGGTAGATTCGGTGGCAACGACTGCCTACCAATCTCTTGCGATTTAATAGAGGTATGGCAGATTCGCCCATTTGTTCTCGATGTGACAGGAGTTCTGAATCGGTCCTACATGCCATTCGTGATTGCATCTGGGCGTCACTAGTTTGGTGTTTAATTTTTGATAATGTCAATGAAACTTTTTTCCCCTAGTATTGATGATTGGATCAATATGCATGTGTTGGAGCCAAGGGTTGCTTATGACCACGTCATCAAATTTTTGGTTGGTGTATGGGTCATTTGATGTGCTAGAAATCGAGAAGTGATTCAGGACTCAATCATTTTCACTATTGCACAACATCGGTGGTTCCTTAAGTTTCTCAATGCTTGTCTTATTGCTTATAATCCTTTGAGGGCCCATCATGCCCAACGTTCAAAGAAATAGATAGCTTGGTGTCCTCTTTAAGAGGAGTTTGTGAAATTAAATGTGGATGGCAGCTCACTTGGCAACCTGGGGACGCTGGATTTGGTGGCATCATTCGTGATGAGCATGGGCATTGGCCTGTTGGTTTTTTGGTTTTTCTTGATCGTACTACAAATATGATTGTTGAATTGTAAGCTATTCGTCACGGTTTAATCCTAGCTTGGGATCGCGGTTACCGTAAGCTTATTGTGGAATCTGACTCTTTCGAAGTAGTTCATCTCATTACTCAGTCTTACCCTTCCTCTCATCCTTGCCTTGGTTTGATTAGGGATATCCAACACTTGTTTGCTCATACTTGGCATTGCTTGTTAGCTCATATGATTTGCGAATGTAATCAGTGTGCTGATTTTTTTTGGCTCGACTAGGGTCGTCGAATTCTTAGCATCTGATTATTTGGGAAAATCTAATCCCCAGGATGAGGTTTCTCTTACAGAATGATCAGTGTTCGATTGCCTTTTTAAGGCATTAGTCGTGGGTCCTTTGTATCCATATCTTTTTCACCCAAAAAAAGATCAATTCCGCCAACTCTTAGATATTCTTTTTCATTGTGTTCCAAGGGAGTAAGGCATTCATTATCTTGTCCTAAAAGATTTCTCCTAGATATGGCATTGAGGTACTAGCTTACCTGCTTCTATTAAGTTGAGTTGCATAAATGCTACTGCATAACTTTGCATATATGGTTAATGGAATGATTCGTAACAGATTTTTGTTTATTTTATTTCTATATATTTTTATAAATAAAAGTTTGGTCAATAAGAAAAGTGCTTGCACACTAATTTTTGTTACAGATTTACTGCCTCAAGTTCCTGATTTAGTTTCAACAGATTCATCCAAAAAGAAAAAAAAGAGTTACTTTGTTTTCTCCAAGTCTGCTTATACTCTAGCAAATTAGTCATTATCAAGTCCAGAAAAATAAAAAGGACTATAACATATATTCATGACCATCAGATCTATAGATTGGATTAGGTAATTAAGATTTAAGAAAATAAATAATGTATTATACGGAATTGATTACATTCTGAAGGATTTGGAATACAAAACTCTTATTAAGTGTGTAATTCCCACATGGAATAGAAAAAGGAAAAGGAAGATTTATACGTAAAGATGAGATGTAACCTTTTTTTCCCTTTACAAACCACTTCTCCCTTTAAATAAAAGTTTTAACATATAAAAAAAGGTTCATAATTCAATGATTTACGTTAGGGTTAGTTACAAAAAAATCTTAAACTTTGCTCAATTTTACAAGCATAGCTTGACCTAAAAAAAGTGATAATTAAATACTCAAATTTTTAATTTTTTAATTCTAGCCTGATGTTAGTGTCTTCGTTAAGGTTACTGACGTGACTCACCATGTGTTCCATAAACTCTAAACACTTATACACATAAGACTTAATTAAACTAACTAATTAAGTGTAAATAAACTATGATGTTTAATTAAACTAACCGATTAAACATACTAAAATACGACATTTTGGAAATTCCTAAATCAAACCACGAGTCTCGAATTTGATCACAATCCTCATCATTAACAACCTCATGTTCCTCACTTCCTTCAACACTAACATACACTCCACCTTCTCTGGCTCGCACTCTTATCCATTACAACAACGAACATCACCCTGTAACAGACCCTCAAAGAAATATCAGTCAAACTCTGTGTTTTGGAGAAAAAAATCCCCATTGAACTTCCTAGTCTTTGGCTTAGGCCATGATAGTTTGATATGGGCATCTCTGCATCACAGTAGAAGAACAATATTCCTCAAAGAAGACAAGTTGGATTAATTAGATTAAAAAAAGCTACTAATTTTAGAGTCTTACCACATGATATACGACACCAAAGTGCACTAAGCTAATATGCTCATGAAAAGAGGCGGCGTAGAGGAGTGCAAGGTGGTGATTGATTCGAGGTTCTCAAAGTGCCCACTTGCTTTTCAAGGGTTTTCTATAGAAGTTTATGATACATATTAGGACTTGATCATGGTTGATGAGCCAAAGGGGTATCACGACGAAGCTCCGGGGAGGATGATGGCGATATACATAGCGGGATTAATGATGAGGAGTAGGGAACAATCCCAAAATGATGTAGTTTAGTTATTTTAATTAGTTAGTTTAATTAAGTATGACGTGTATAAGTGTTTAAGGTTTTTGAAATATGTGGTAAGCTACATCAACAAACTTAATAGAGAAACTATCGTTGGGCTAGAATTGAAAAAATTGAAAGTTTGAGTATTTAGTTGCCACTTTTTTAAGTTTGGACTATAATTGTAAATTTGAACAAATTTTGAGGTTTTTTTGTAATTAACCCTTTCTGTTATTACATTAAGATATGGTAGTCATTTTGCATATGTATCATTTGATCTCTAAAATGATATTAATAAATTCTAGCATCCATTAAGAATAAATAAAAAGACAGACACACACATACACATGCACACACACACTCAGAAAGAGTATATAAGAATTAAATTATAATCTGTTACTTTAAAACTTTAAATTGAGATATGAATTCTATTTTTCTTTTTAGGTAAAAATTTAAGTTGTTTAATATATAAAAATTGTCATAATTCAATGTTTTATGGTTTCAGATTAGGAAAAGTTATGTTTTGTTCTTTAATATTTATACCAAAAATTTATCTAAATCTTAATGTTTCTTAATGTTAAAAAAAGATTATAATATTTTAAAAATTATACTATTTGAATAGAAGAATGATAATGCCTAAATTTTTATCAAATTTCTATCAATGGATGTGACATTTTTTGAAATTAAGGGGCTCACCAATGTCATGTTGGCATTATAAGTTGCAATCTCAATAGAAATCCTTAATTTGGAGATTTAGGATTTGAATACACAAATCCTTAAGTTTATTATTCTCTATCATGATTTCATTATAGCTTTAACTCAATTTTTTTCATCTAGTTCCCTAATGCTAAAAGAAACTTACGCTTGCCCTTCCTCTTTGACTTATTTCACCAAATCCACACTTCTTTCAATATGTATTTGTGGCTTAAAATTAAGTGTGAATTAGGTTGAGTGTTGCTTGAGTTTTTACTTTAATTTTTAACTGTTATTTGAGTATAAACTGGTTACTAACTATTAAAACCTTTATATTATTATGGTGAAATGGAATGTGAGAGAGAAAACTTTCATATTTGTTTGAACTTAGACACTGATAGGATGATACACTAATCTCACATATAAATTCATTTTCATTTGGTGTTAATGACTATAAAATCTAATATCATTATAATAGATTATGTTTCTATATGAATTAGCTTATTTGTTTGATAATGTAACATCCCATGTCGGGGCTAGACCCCAAAATAGTGAATTGAGAGTACAATGAAAAATTAGTAGTACATTTCATGCTCATGCATCATAGTATCTTCACACACATGTGAATATTTATTTTTGATGCAAAAAATTGTTGTATATGCATTCATTGACATTTTTCGGGTATAATTGGTTTATAAATGTGATTAAAAATGCGAATTGAGGATTATTTGCGTTAAAAATTTATTTGGAGACTATTAGTATTATTTCAAAATTTTTGATAAATTTTAGAAAATTTCCAAAAATTTGAGGTATTTTGGATTTTGGACTAGGAAAATTGTCAAGTGACAAGTTAAGTGGTACATAAAAATTAGTATCATTAAGCCTACGAATTATTGACATTTGGCATCATTCATTGTATAACAAATGACCTGACATGTTGGAGACATGTGGCAACTTGCATGAAAGGCCAATGGGAGTCATGCATAGAGCCATGTGCCAATATAATAACATTATAATTGTTGGGTGTTACTTAACATTATAATTATTATAAGAAATACATTTGTCGTATTAATCTATGGTTAATATTATATCTTTTTATCTACAAATGTTTTTTGTATTAATGTTTTAATATTATCTTATTTGGAAAGGGCTACAAATTTTTTTCTTCTCCTTTCAATTTATATAGTTATGTGCTTTGTTAGTTACAATTGTGAATCTATGTCTTATTATCCTTTTAGGTACGGATTCATTATTTATGTCTACATAATGGCATAATAAACATTATACCAATTGACTAATACTTCAATTACTAACTTGCAACAAAAATCTAAAAGTGAAGTAATTCAAAATGATATCTTTATCGCCAAGTATGGACAAACACCCACAAGCATAAATGAGTCAAGATCGCAAACAATGCATAAATCATTAAAAAGTTGGACAAGTACTATACTCATAAAGAAAACTAATAATGCACAATTTGTAATTGTTTCTTGTTAATGTTATCAACATTAACAATAAACAATTACAAATTGTCTATTATTAGTTTTCTTTATGATGCAAATAACCTAAACTAGCAATATTAGCAAAATAAGCCATAACAATAACTATAATTTCTATATA
>JANIJH010053092.1:0-10068 GCA_024520975.1 Erythroxylum areolatum | reverse complement strand
CTGACGCGTCTTCTTCTGTGTTTTGCTGATGCGTCTTCTTCTGTGTTTAGCTGACGCGTCTTCTTCTGTGTTTTGCTGATGCGTCTTCTTCTGTGTTTAGCTGACGCGTCTTCTTCTGTGTTTTGCTAACGCGTCTTCTTCTGTGTTTTGCTGATGCGTCTTCTTCTGTGTTTTGTTGACGTGTCTTCTTCTGGGTTTTATTCCTTCTGGGTTTTACTTCTTTTGTGTTTTGTCGACTCACTTCTTCTATCTTTTGTTTCTTCTAGGTTACTGTTCATAAACTTCTTCTGGGTTACTGTTTATAAACTTCTTTTGTCTTTTGATATCTTCTGTGTTTTGCCGACTCGCTTCTTCTGTCTTTTGTTTCTTCTAGGTCACTGTTCATAAACTTCTTCTGGGTTACTGTTTATGAATTTCTTCTGTGTTTTGCTATCTTTTGCCTTTCGTTTCTTCAGTTTTCATTTCTTTTGTGTTTTGCTATCTTCTGCCTTTCGCTTCTTCTGTTTTTGCTTCGTTTGTGTTTTGTTTCTTCTACCTTCAGTTCCATTTTTAGTCCTTCTGAAGATAGAATCAGACCTTAAAGTATTCCCTCAAAGTTGCAAATCTCAAAGCCCTCCTTGAAATCACCTTAATAGGATCTTAAACCGATATCCCAATTGACCGTTATGCTAAGTGTCCCAAGGTTGGTGCAAATGTTTAGGATCAATATCTGTTTGACAATCGTATTTATAAGCTGTCTTGGTGTTCATCTTGGTGGGGGCATGCCACCCTTATGGGATACACGTTCAGATGTCACTTAGGACATTGGGCTCGTGACTGTCAAGGGCGGGGTGTCCAACAGGTTCCTCAAAACTTTATATCTACCATTACTGTTAAAAAGATGCTTTGATGAGGTTGTCAAGGGTATTTGGCCTTAGTGAGGGATACTTTAATAGAGAGAGGTTCAGTTGATGATATCCCAATTGTATGTGAATTTTCTGACATGTTTCATGAAGAGTTACCAGGTTTGCCACCAGAGAGGGAGATTGAATTCTGCATTAATGTAGTGTCTATCTCAATTCCACCTTATCAAACAGCTCCTACAGAGTTAAAGGAGCTTAAGAAGCAATTACAAGAATTATTAGATAGGGGATTTATCAGACCTAGTACTTCTCCTTAGGATGCACCAGTATTATTCATAAAAAAGAAGGATGGTAGCATCCGACTTTGTATTGATTACAGGGAATTAAGTAAAGTGATGATAAAGAATAATTATCCATTTCCAAGAATCGATGATTTGTGTTGACTTGAGGTATGATTATCATCAATTAAGGATCAGAGGAGAAGATATATCAAAAACTATGTTTTGTTCTAGGTACAGTCATTATGAATTTTTAGTGATGTCCTTTGGGTTGACTAATGCTCCTGCAGTATTCATAGATTTGATGAATAGGGTGTTTATATATTTTCTAAATAGGATTGTCATTATATTCATTGATGACATTTTGGTATATTCTAAAAGTGAAAAAGAACATTCGATACATCTAAGAATGGTTTTGCACATTGAGGGAGCACCAGTTGTATGCTAAATTTTGTAAGTGTGAATTTTGATTGATCATGTAGTCTTCTTGGGACATGTGGTATCTAAAGATGGCATCCAAGTGGATCCTAAGAAGATTAAAGCTATCACAGAAAGGCAAAGACCTACTACTGTTACTGAGGCTCGGAGTTTCTTAGGCTTAGTGGGCTATTATTAGAGATTTGTCCAAGATTTCTCTCGAGTAGCTACACCTCTGACTAAGTTAACTCAGAAGAATGCTAAATTTGTTTATTTAGAAGCATGTGAGGATAGTTTCCAACAGCTTAAGGAGAACTTAACATCAACTCCAATTTTGATCTTACCTTCAGGGTTGCATAGATTTAAAGTGTATTGTGCTGCTTCTAGGGTTACTTTGGGTTATGTGCTTCTGCAACACGGATGAGTAGTGGCTTATGCCTCTCAACAACTAAAGAAGCATAAACATAACTATCTTACTCATGACTTGGAAATGGCAGCTGTGGTGTTTGCACTTAAGATTCGGAGACATTATCTGTATGGTGTGACTTGTGTCTATACTAATCATAAAAGTTTGAAATACATTTTTCAACAAAGGATCTAAACCCGAGGCAATGAAAATGAGTTTTTGAAAGATTATGATTGTTCCATTTTGTATAATCCAGTTAAAGCTAATGTAGTTGTGATGCTCTAAGCAAAAAATCATCTGGTAGTCTTTCTTACACCAACTCTGTGAGGAAAACCTTAATTAAAGAGTTACACAAGTTAGCTGACTAAGGATTACAATGGAAGGTATCAAGGTTGGGATACTTGTTAACATAATTTAAGATTAGATCGATGTTTTTAGAGAAAGTCAAGGCTGCTCAGTCCAATGACCCTTAATTATATAAGATAGTTGAAGAGATTCAAGAGGATAGCTAAGGATTTTATTGTGGATAGTGATGGTATTCTGAGGATGAGTAGAGTATATGTACTAGATGTTGATGACCTAAGAAAGGAAATTATGGAGGAGGAACACTTTACAGCTTATAATGTTCACCCAGGCTCTACCAAGATGTATAATGATCTCAAACGCATATACTGGTAGAGTGGAATGAAAAAGGATATTGTGGAATTTGTGTTTAGGTGCCTAACATGTCAGTAAGTAAAGTTTGAACACCAAAGACCTTTTGGATTACTATAACAACTCTCCATTCCTAAGTGGAAATGGGATATGATTACTATAGATTTTGTGACTGCATGGCCTGGTACTAATACTGTATATAATGTTATACGGGTGATTAAGGATAGATTAACAAAGTTTACATACTTCTTACCTATCAAGAAAACTTATTCTACTGATAAGTTAGCCAGGCTATATTTGAATAAAATTGTGTGTTTACGTGGGGTACCATAATGTATAGTTTCTAATAGGGATTCTAACTTTACATCAGTTTTCTGGCGAGAGTTACAAAAAGCTTTGGGTACAAGATTGGACTTTAACACTGCTTTTCATCCTTAAACTGATAGTCAATCTAAGAGAACTATTTAGACTTTAGAGGATATGCTTAGGATGTGCGTTATTGGTTTTGGTTGTCATTGGGATTTGCATTTTCCATGATAATTTGCTTATAATAATAGTTATCATGTTAGTATTGAAATGGCTCCCTATAAAGCTTTGTATGGAAGAAAATGTAGATCACCTCTATATTGGAAGTTGGTGAATGACATTTGATAGGACCTAACTTAGTATAAGTCACTACCAAAAGGATTCCTATCATTCAACAAAGATTGAAAACAACTTTCAATAGACAAAAGAGTTACACGGATCCAAAGAGGAAAGATGTTAGACTCTCAGTAGGTAACATGGTATTTTTGAAAATATCGCCAGTGGAAGGAGTGACAAGGTTTGGTAAGAAAGGTAAACTAGCTCCAAGGTATATCGGTCCTTTTGAGATTGAATCTAGAGTGGGTGAAATGGAATAAAGGTTGGTGTTACTGCCTAACCTGACTGGAGTCCACCCTGTATTTCATGTATCGATGTTGAGAAAGTATATTTTAAATCCTTCTTATATCCTTTATCCGTGTAATGTGGAGATTGATGGCGATTTAACATATGAAGAACAACTTGTTGCCATAGTAGATTATCATATTCGTCAACTAAGATCAAGAGAGCTACCAATGGTAAAAGTGTTATGGAGTAATCATATGATGGATGACTGTATGTAGGAGACAAAGCTGGACATGCAGAGTCAATACCTGCATCTAGTTCAACAATGAGGTAATATTTAAAATTTGAGGACGAATATTTTTTTAAGGAGGAGAGAATGAAATTATCCAAAATTTTGTTTAATTACTTGTCATGGACCAGTAACGAGAAAAGCTTATAAAAGTATAAGTTGAGCTTAAGAAAGTTTAAGTTCATTTCTCTCTTAAACTTTTATCCTTATAGGTTACTATTCACTCTAAACTTTGAAACTCACATCTTCACCGTCCGACAACCATTTTTAGCAATCAAGGGCTCTATGGAAATCTTTTGGGACATTCTACAAAACCCACAGACTTGTTTCTTCAAAAAATGACCCAAACTTGGAGGAATCATGATTGGAAGTTGGTCTTTTAGGTAAGTCACCGATCTCCTATTTTAGTCATTTTTGGGAAGAACTAATATCACCATTGAATCTAACATCCCTAAAAATGTAGGAAATGAGGGAAACCCGACACAAATCGGTCCATTTTACCAGTGAATAGAAATAGGTCACCTATGAGCTTTAATCCTTTGATTCTTGGAAATCGGAAGGAGTTTCGACATGAGACCAATGCCATTGGATTCCTAGCGGTTAGCTCTTCATTTTTAGGTGGGTGGTGAAGGTCACCACCCCACTAGCATCGGCGTGTGTACCCCACACTCCAGTGACGGTGGTGATTTTTTTACCAACCCAAAAATGGTCAGAAATAATTTTAAAATTTCCTAAATATTATGTACATCAATTTTTAAAAAAGCAAAGTGCTGAAATTATTCATATTTTGTGAGATAAAAATTTTAAAAGGATTATCTTCTTATATAAACGCTTGAAATTGATTAAATTGAGTAGTTGGTGATTAGAATTGAGAACATCTTGATGTATTGAGTATAAACGAGGGTGTATCAATTAGTAATTGGTATATTTGAATTGTGAATTGGATCATTTTGGATTTTGTGATATAAATATGGACTCAATTAGGCATAGGCATGTAGTTTGGAGGCCCAAATTGAGCTATAATTACTAGTGGTTATGGAAGTGTCTTTTCATTGTAGGAATGAACTTTCTTTTGGAAAGGCGATGTCTGTTTTATAGGGAAAACTCTGGCAAATTTTTAGTAAGCTCCTCATAAGACGTGACATTGTCGTTTTAAAATAGAAATAAAGCTCCTTAATATTAATTCATGGTCTTATTATCGGGGTATCTAAAATTAGTTTAGGTTTTAAATCCTAATGATCATTCATAGTTTTCTTTTTATAGATCAATCAAGAGTAAAACCCTCGACTTCGAGACATTAGGTTCAGTGCAAAGGAGCTTATTCTACCCATAAGTTAATACTTATGGTTATGAGTATGCATTAGAATTCACTTTCATATTCATCATGGAAATCACGATCATTATCATATGCACACATGACATTCATACATATGGATTGACACATATAAACGTATTTTGTTGTGCAATGTTGTGTTTGTTTTGATATGTGATGATGTGGAGGATTGTTATAGTATGAGTTACTTGGTGAGTGTCACTAGGTTGTGCACACAGTGAGTAAATTAGTTAGGTATAGATTTGGGGTTAGTATTGGATCTATTGACTGAGGTATGATGCAATTGGGCTAGGTCGGTCGAGCTTGCTCTCGGTCGCCAACCGATATATGGTACATAAGAGGTAACATGATTGTGGCAGTTCGGTCGAGCTTGCTCTCGGACGGCAATCAGTCACAGTGAGGTTATGGCGATTTGGTTGAGTGTGGCCCTCGAATGACATTCCATTACATTGGACCAAGTGACTTATGTGGAAAAAATAGAGCCCCTATGGCTATAGTCTATAGGTAAGGGGAATGTTATAGGGTCATTTGTCAGTCCTCCACTACTGTTTGTTGTTTGTGATTGTGATGATTATGTGACATGATGTCAATATGGGAAATGTATACATATTTATGAACAAAATCATTATGTTATGAAATTGCATTCATGGATGTAATACGTATATATATGTTTCATTTGAAATCCTTAGGAGTGCATAACATAACTATAGTTTTAATCCACTCAGCGAGGTTTGACTACCCTCAACTATTTTTTAGGATATTCTTTTCAGATCTTTTTTAACAGGGTACTTCGTCAGTCTTCTTCCTCTCCAGCGACTTGATGTATGTTTGTTAGTGACCTTTGACTCTAGAGCCACAATAATCTTGTATATGTTAAATTTCCCTTGTTTTAACTATCTTAATGTTGTAGTAAATTGAGTATAGTATATTGTTAAAACTGTTCGATTATTACAATTATGGTTCGATCATTTTGAAATTTTGTCTTTGTTAAAGATATAGGGATTTAATGATATTTTAGGCTTTTAAAGGATTCAGTAAAGCTTGAGTTTACTAATCCTTTGGCACCGATCATGGTGCAAGGTTGGGGTCATGACATTTAAGGTCATTGAAAGTCTATTATCATAAATTTCTGGTGACATTGAAACTCTATTTCATTATAATTCTAAGGTCACTAAATTTTTACCAAAATTCAAGACATATCACATAATTCTCCACCTTTACTTGAATTCTTCAACATATAACCGAGAAACACACCCTACTATACAAGCTTTCAAAGGTTTGAATTTGAGCAAAAATTTATCATGCATTTTGATATAAATGTTTTAATAATTTTAGCAAGCATTTTAATCTACCTTTAACTATTACCTTTGATAGTATGCTCTCTAGTGTTACTGAATCTAGTAGTATCATTATATTCTTTAAAAAAATAGAATTGGTCTTTATGAAAAGTCATATAATAAGATGTACTAGTATCTATCATCTATCGATTTACAGAATCCAAATTGCTCATTGTTAAAATGGCAATGCCTCTTTCATCCTCTTTATTAAAACTATCCCAAATTACATTAAACTTTCTTTTTCATTTGTTTTCCTTTTCTCATTTTCATTCTTTCACTGGGGATAATCCCTCTTAAAGTGTCCTTTACTTTATAATTAAAGTATCAAACAACTTTAACCATTGATCTAGATAATGACTTCAAGTTTTAGTATCATTTTCCTTGTTCCTTCCTCTTCTAACAACCAAACCCACAACTAATCCACCCTCATGTATACCAAAGAACTTTTTTTTCCTTAGACTAAAGGGCATTCTTCACATAATTAACTAAAAATGTCTCTCTATGATACATTATGCTATTTAAAAAAATCTCATTTAAATTAGGCAAAGAACATAAAAGTATTATGACTTGATCCTGATCCTCAATTTTAATCGCAAAACCTTGTAAGTTCAAGATGATCTTATTAAAATTATTAGTGTGATCTTTCTCTTGTGTACTTTCTATCATCTTCAAGTTAGACAAATGCAACTTTTGATATAAAAGATCACTTAGTTTCAACTCATTTCCATAATAAAATGGAAATTGTTTCATCAATAACTTCTATCAGGATCTTGTCTTCCAAACTTAATAATATTGTGAAATGTGCCTTTGAAAACTTCTCTTCCTTCTTTGACACCCTCAAATTCCCTAACAAATTTTTTTCTCCTTCTAATACTGCTATGCATCCATGTTGAACAAGGACTGACAAGAACTATCGTCATCTTTACTTTCCATAGAGTGAAATCATTCATGACATTGAAAAGCACTCCTAAAAGCAAAAACGCCACAAACAAAGGCTTCATCATTATACTATTGTTGTTATTATTATTATTTTTGTTGTTGTTGTTATTGTTGTTGTTGTTATTATTGTTATTATTATTGTTGTTGTTATTATCATTGTTGTTGATGATGATGATGATGATGATGATGATGTTGTTGTTGTTGTTGTTGTTGTTGTTGTTGTTGTTGTTATTGTTGTTGTTGATTTAGTGTTTAGAATTGATGTTTTTCTTCATTAAGATTTAAGTTGCACGAACATGAACCTAGAAGCCTTTTTAAATCCATCATAGGTCATCTTTGACATTCAATGCTAGAGTTAATTTGATAAATATACAGTTGCAAGAATGTGAATGGTCTCTATTTTATTTAACTACGTGTTGAGAATAGCATAATGAATTTGACACATTGACTTCAACATATATTCCTTTTTTTTGTGAATCAATATTCTTCAAGAAGAAAAGATGAACAAAATTAATACATATGTAAAAGGGTTAATTACCAAAAAAAGCCCAAACTTTAGTCAAATTTTCAATTATAGTCTGAAATTTAAAAAGTGGCAATAAAATGCCAAAACTTTTAAATTTTTTCGATTCTAACCCAAACTTCAAAATGTAGTAATAAAATGCTCAAACTTTTAATTTTTTTCAATTCTAGCCCACGTTGGTATTTCCGTTAAGTTTGCTTATGAGACTCGCCATATATTTTAAAAACCTTAATTATTAGTACATGTTAACCAAAATTAACACAACAAATGAAGATTAATGAAATGACGTCATTTGATCACATAAACTAAAAAATGTCGTTGTTTAAAAATGATCTAAATTAGATTACGCAGCCTTCAATGACTAATATACACCTATGAAGGGTATAATAGTCACTGCTCTTGAATAACTACCAAAGGTAGTTATATGAAGACATATATGAACGCAATGTTTAATAATGAAAAATAACTCCGCGTGTATTTGTTCCTTCTATCTTTTTCTTCCCTCAAGTTTACGCAAAGGAGAAGAATATCTCTGCAGTAAATTGGAAATAGAAAGTTCTATAATCGGTGGAATCATAAAACGAATCCAACTATGTGATTCTTTGTTTTATATGCTTATGAACGATCCTGTTTAACATGATCTTTGTGATTATGTTTTATCATGATTATTGTCTAACATTGGAATCAGAGCTAGGTTGTGTTTATGTTTATCTGCATGCTAAAAAATATGTGTTAAACTTTGGCTATTGATTGAATAACTATAAATGATTATACGAGTCTGTCATCAAGTTTTCCTCTGTTATATTGAACTTGCCTTTTACGATTTTTGTCGGATATACAAAAAAAATTGTTTTGTTCTTTTTCTTCTTATTACTTCTCTCTCTAAACATTATCCATGAAAGCATGACTTATGAGTGTTTTTCAAATGTCCAACGTCATTGTTAGAGAATGCATGCAAAATGAAAATGCTTATACTGCGTTGGTAATATTTCATTCATCTGGAGTCTGCAAAGTGTGTTTGTTGGATTTTCTAGATTCAAATTTTTAGTTGTTATAATTTTTTTACGTTGTTCCCTAAACAAGAATCCAAAGAGAGTAGTAACGAGAAGGAAGAAAAGAAGAGGAAAGAAGAAGTAACCAAAAAAAAAACAACGTAGAAAACAAAACCCAGATAAACGAAATGTAGCAGAGAAGAAGAAGAGACTTCTTCTTGAATAACCATTAAATAATACGTGTGCACAGTAGAGGCAAGTACTTCTTCTTGCATATAAAATACGTGTGCACAGTATTATTAACATTGTAATAAGTTACCATTGGCTATAATAAGACAAAACTACTTAACAAACGGTTTTGTCTATTTCGTGTGTGTGTGTGTGTGTGTGTGTGTGTGTATATATATATATATATATATACATTCGTGGCATAACCACTACTTATGGCTATAAAGAATTATAAATATAATATAAAGAATTAGAAATTAGCTTTTCTAATTAACACAAAATAATTAAGTTAGTTAAATTAGTTTCTAATTAATATAAAATGTTAAAAAATTAGTTTTTTAAATACAAGAAAACTAATTTGTTTAGTTAAAATTAGAAAAGAGGTTTCATTAAAAATTAGTTTCTAATTAAACCAAGATAAATTGATTAGCTCAATTATAATTTAAATTAGAAATAAGTTTCTAATTCTATTTGAATTATTCATATTTTGAATATTAGAAATAAGTTTCTAATTGATTAGGAATAAATAGCATAATTTGAATAGTTCAAGAAATTGCTAATAGAATTAAAGTATTTCCATAATATGAGCATTAGTTCGATAAGTGTTAGACAAAATAATTTGTTTATTTTGTGCACTCTTCTGATTCCTGAAAATTTGTTTTTTCAGAAAATGCCTATTATTAAGCAAACGCCTAAGCTTATTCGATGTGAGACACAGAAGAGATGAATTGGCAACATGTATGTACAATTAGTCAATATGTGTTTAATGCCTGGAGATGGTCTAACACAACATATTATTTCAGTTAATAATATGATGCAAGAGTTACATTTTAGAGGTTGTCTAGCTTGCGCAGATGTTGAAGCAAAGTACATGACTTTGCTTGCGACATTACCTCAACCTCAAGACAAACTGTTACGAATGCTCTGGAATAATATGCCTAACAAGAAGACTTATAATTTGTT
>JANIJH010053028.1:0-10070 GCA_024520975.1 Erythroxylum areolatum | reverse complement strand
AATAGGAATCCAATTGAAAATCCCACAATGCAAAATTCACTAAAATTGATTCTAGAATGCTTAAACTCAAGCATTTTTTAGACTCTATGAACTAAAATCCTTCCAAAAATCCAAAAGATCTAAAATGATCTTACCTTCATTCTCCACCAAACGAAGGGATCAAACGAAGGGATCTTTAGCTCAAAGGGAATATCTTCTCTTCCTCTTCCTTTTTCCTTTCTTGAACAACTCCAAAATCTTTTTTGAAGACTAAGAAAAATTAAACCCTAGCTTGTTTTCTCTTCTTTCTCTCCTTCTCTTCCTCTCTTCATATTTCTCTCTCTTCTCTACGACACTATCTCTTTTTCTCTTCAATTTTCGTTCTTCTCTCTTGTTAAATGCAAAACAACACTTCTTCTTCCAATTATGCCCTTAATGATTGAGAAATGTCCCTTTTGCCCTTCCATTTATGCCTTAAGTCTTTTTATGCTTAAGTGTCTTGCCAACAATAACCTTGAACATTCTGACATAACTTTTTCTTATAGAAAAATGTTCTCCCTTGTCTTAATTTTCTAATGACACCAAAATCAATCCATTTGGTTCAGAAATCTGAAAGTTAGGGCCTAAACATTTTAAACTGTTGTTACACTGAAACAGTACAGTATGCCCAAATTCCATCCATAATTTGAAAGTCTTAGAGACTGGATTAAATTTCAATTTCTTCATACCATTTGTAGCTCCATGTCTCTAATTTATCTTGAAATAATAACCATCTCATTTAGAATCCTATAGGCCTAGATATATTCAACATACCGAAGTATGTCTAGTAAACATCCAATTCATTCTCTTTCAACTGATACCCTTAACCTGATTCAATCCATCTTCTGAAATAAATACCAAATGCTATCAAATTCCATGGAGAGAAATAAAAATGTGTTAAGAAACCATTGGTTCAAGAATCACGTCATTTGGAGGTCGGAGAACAAAGTTATGACTGAAAGAATCAAACATGATTTTGTCCCCAATCATATTGAACCTGTCTCGGGACAAATAGCATAACTCTCTCTACAGATGTCAGATTAAGATCATATTAAGACAATTTCAAAGATTCCCTGGAGATCTACAACTTTAAAGAAGAACTTGAGGTCATTTTGTATCATCTCTAAGGTCAAAAATTGACCAGAAAATAGGATAAGACGAAGCCAATGGAAAAAGTAGACGAATTTGGAAAATTGCTATAACTTTCTATATAGACATCGAATTGAGGCGTTCTTTAGATGGTTCAAATGATGACTTCAATATCTACAACTTTCTATGAGACTAAAATGATAGATTATATCGTTTGGAGGGTCAGAAATGGAGCAAATGATAGGTATAGATGAAACCAAATGAAAAAGCAGACGAATAAGAAAAAGTAGATGAATGGGTAAAATTGCCATAACTTTCCCTAAATACATATGATTAGGGATTTCTTTATATGAATTGAAAGAGGAATGCAAGATCTACAACTTTCATGGAGACCTCAATGATAGATTATATCTTCTAAAGGGTCAGAAATGGAGCCGACGATAGGTATAGATGAAACCAAATGAAAAAGCAGATGAATGGGAAAAAGCAGATGAATGGGGAAATTTGTCATAACTTTTCCTAAAAACATTGGATTAGAGATTTCTTTAGATTTTTTCAAAGAGAACTTCAAGATCTACAACTTTTATGAAAACCTCATGGACAGATTCTATCATTTGTAGGGTCAAAAATGGATCAGACAATAGGTACAGATGAAACTAAATGAAAAAGCAGACGAATGGGAAAAAGCAGATGAATCAAGAAAATTGCCATAAATTTTTCTAAAAACATCAGATTAGGGCTTTCTTTATATTTTTTGAAAGAAAACTTCAAGATCTACAACTTTCATGAAGATCTTAAAGGCAGATTTTATCATCTGAAGGGTCAAAAATGGATCAAACTATAGTGTACAAAAGGTCAAATATAGAAGAAGCATAAAGTCAAACATAGATGATACATTTTTATAGAAGATATGACGTCATCATAGATGATATGATATCATCATAGATGATACATTTTTATAGATGATATGACATCATCATAGATGATATGACGTTATCACAGATGATACTAAATGATACTCCTGAATATCTCTACTTATAAAGACCATAACTTTCATCTCCAATGTCTAAAATTCTCATACTATATACCGTTGGAAAGGTAAAAGAAAGGCCTACAACTTTCTAGAAGACAACTTTGTCTAAATCTATCCAGATCAATCCAAAGTTTCCTTGAATTCAGAATATGAACTTTACAGTCCTCCACCAATGTACTACACCCAATTCTCAAATTCATGACCCATTTTGAGAATCTTAAAGGTAGAATTTAAATTCGATGTCTTCATAAGAAATGTAGCCATATGTTTCTATTTTAATTCAAATCAATAATCATCTCGTTTGGATAACTAGAGAAAAATTTGTAGCTAAAAGACTGAAGCATACTCTGTGATCATTTTCTAGATCAACCACCCATTTTTTTTCATAATCTTTCCTTAACACAACTCATACCAAAATTACCTTTTCTACTTCATTTACTCCTCATTCTCAACTTCATTTCAAATCAATATCATCCATAAAGAAATTATAGTCTATGATCAATCATGAACACTAATAACAGAACATACATATATATACATATTCTTCATCAACTTACTACATACATTCCACTTCATTTTTGCTTTCATTGTACTTCTAACTTTCACCTTAACTCTTCCCATTTCAAAATCTCTTATCCACCAAAAACACCAAAGCAAAACATGAATCTATCCACATTTCTCACTCACTACTTTACTTTTATCTATCATCTCTAATTCAATAATTTTCCTTCATTTGTTCTTTACTCATAACTAATCACCAAAATTTCTCATTCAATAGTTTTAACTTCTATAAAATGTTCGGGGTCCAACACGTAGCATAGACTCGGGCTTGGGGCTATGGTCGGCTGCCTTGTCCCTCAGTCCTCATAGAAGAACTTCTAGAGCTCACTCTGCCTATACCTCAACTTCTCTGTCTAGACCCACTTCCTCTACTCTACTAGACTGTAGCAGCACTCCTAGATTTCCCACTCATACCAGACTGAGCTCCCAAAGTAGCAGGACAATCTCTAATCTGGTGATCAAAAGAGCCGCGCTTCAGGCAAGCTCTAGTTAGTCTCACAAACTCATCACCGTGCCTCCTCTCACAGTGGTCACACATTAGAAACTGAATCTATATTGCACCCCTTCTACTGCCAGTCTGTGATGATTTAGCCCTCTACCTAGATCCTGACTGCCTAGATCCACCTGGTGATCTAAAGGCCCTATTCTTGCACTTACTGAATCTGCTGCCAGAACTACCCTGACTCTCACTAGGCCTCTTCCCTTTGGACACTTGCCTAGTCTCTGCTTGTCTCTCTCTCAGCAGCTGCTCAATTCTAATTAAAGCAAATCTCAACTCAGTGAAAGTATCCAAATCTGAAAGCGCCAACCTTGTTCTGATCTCCATATTGAGTCCATTCTTAAACCTCCTACAGTTGTCTTCTTTTGTAGGGATCAGAGCAGCAGTATAACCCATCAAATCATTAAACCGAACCTCATATTCAGTCACTGACATCCTACCCTGCTTCAATTTCAACTACATCTTCAAACACCCTTAAAAAGTCTTCCCACTTTAATTGACAAGGCCTGGTGTTACCATCTGGGACAGTCTTCCACCATTGATATGCTGGGCCCTACAGTAAAGACACTGCGTAATCAAACCTCTCATTAGGCTTGCAGTCCATCTGATCAAAAACCTTCTCAATCCTTTCCAATCATCCTTCGGTCTCAGCAAGGGTCCGGCTACCATAGAAGTCCATAGCTCCCTACTTCTATAGCCTATCATACCTCCTCTCCCTTCTCTCAAAAACTCTAGGAGGCATCTCCTCTGATTAAGATACCGAGGACTCCTTATTAGCTCCTACCGATCCTTGGTCAGCTGGTTGATCAATCTGATCACCTAGAGTGGATGACCTATAACAAACAATAACTTCAATCATTATCTACATTTCTCACGATTTTTTATGCTTAATATTATTATATGTCCCAACAGATGCCAAACCATGCTCTAATACCACCTAAATGTAGCGCTCCCTTACCGTAGAGTACACACCAGGATGCCCGAAGGTTATTTCAGTACATATCCTACGATAATGGTACTCTACGTTTGATCACTACATTCACTTCACATGGTATCATACATTAATCCCTTATAGGCATCAAAAGAAAATCCCAATATTTTAAAAACCAACTTTTTCCTCATTTCATTACGTAAAACCAAAAGTGTACGTTGTGTCTTTCAACCTTTACTGCATGCGCATCCTCAAAACCTAGTACAAAAGTACTAAATGAAAGAGGAAAATATATAAAATCTATTTAAGCCATCCCAAAATCCCAGTTGATCAACCTTTGAGCCATGACTTATCTTGCCAAATCACAATCCACACGACTAGTAGAGCCTCTCAGTAGCTAGAGTCGTCTCTCGGTCCTGAAAAGACAATGTTGCAATTGTGGTGAGTTTTGCGAACTCAATGAGATAACCATCATCGACGGTTCGCTCAATTTATGCAACACATCATTTCACATGACAAATATTTCACAAAATTGCACTTTATATCAATGTCACATTTTCACTTAAGCATAGGCAAATTTGGCATTTCAATGCAGCAAACATACTTAACAAAATGCATATGAAATGCTCACGAGACACTTTTCTAATTATTACGTTGTTGTTATCGAGTGCCTGAACTGTCTCGTATCTATTTTAGATACCAGGGTCATTACTAACTGTCCCTTATCTGATTAGGATACATGGCTCATTTTACATGGTGAGCCTTAGGCTCTTAATCACTGTCTGAGCTCGAGGCTCATTTCACACGTTGAGCTTTAAGCTCTGATCGGTGGCTACTCTAGTCATAACTGCCATTATCTGATTGTGCATTCATATATGAAATGCATCTATCATAATTAATCATATTATGAAGCACATAGTTCTCCACATTCACATTCAAGCAGCACTTCAATATACATTTCGCATTTCACATTCATCGGGCTTCTGTTTTTAAATCAACACCAATCAATTCACTTTCATTTAACAATCAAAACATAATTTAAGGAAACAATAATTAAGAGAAACTGACTAGGTTACTCATAAGTCACTCCCAAAGCTAACACCTAGAAGTTCTGGCAACGTCTAGAGGCTGGCATTCTAGCTGCTCCTCTATATCAAATAGCACATACACATCCATAACAATTTGTACAATCATAAGTGTTTAACAATGCACATGTATGTAATAAAATATGTACAATGCATGTTCATGAAAATCTCGGGTATTTATCCATTAGTTTCATTATAAAATCATTCTCACATCAAAACCCATCTAAGTATAATTTATACTTAGGTTTAAGCCTCACTAACACCATTATTCTCACAATTCATTTCTTATTGAATCACTTCAAACTTTTCTTAGACACACTTTCAGGTCTACTGTTCACATTCAATTAAAAGGTGAAACTGATGTAATTTGTTCATACTCTCTTTTATAAAAGTATTTCTCTTTGTCTTATGTTTCTATTGACACCAAATCATTCAATTTGGTTTAGAAATTTGGAAAATATGTCTCAAACATTTTCGGACTACTCTAATCCAAAACAGTAGACTATTCACAACTTCCAGCTAGAAATTGAACATTTTAGAGACATAATCACAATTTGAATTCTTTTATATGATTTGTATCCCTATTTCTCTAGTTTACTCCAACTGAAAAATCATCTCATTTGGAATCGTATAGCTCCAAATATAAACAAAATACTGAAGTGTGTTCAGTAAGATAATCCTATTTCACTGTTCCAACAGATTCCACAATTTCATTTGATAAACTTTTTTCAATTCGATTCATAATGCTGTCAATTTTTTTTGGAGAGATACAAAAATGTGTTAGTAATCTATTATTCTAAGAGTCACTTCATTTGGAGGTCGGGTTATGAAGTTATGGCCAAAAGAATCAACCATGCTCATGTCCTCAATCACGTTGTACCTATCTCGGTACAATTAGCTTAACTTTCACTAGAGATTTCAGATTAAGGTTTTATTTGAATGGTTTCAAAGAGAACTTCTAGATCTACAACTTTCATGAAGACCTAGAAGGCAAATTCTATCATTTTATAGGGTCAAAAATGGGACCAGATGATAGGATCAGATGAATAGTGCACCAGATGATATGACGTCACCACTAGACGATATGACGTCATCAGATGAAGCGTCCTCACCAGACGAAACGTCTTCACAAGACAAAGCATCTTTACAAGATGATCCATCCTCACCAAACGAAGTTTCCTCACCAGATGATCCGTCCTCACCAGACGAAGCGTCCTCACCAGATGATACGTCTTCACAAGACGATCCATCCTCACCAGACAAAGCATTCTCACCAGACGAAACGTCTTCACAAGATGAAGTGTCTTCACAAGACGATCCGTCCTCACCAGATGAAGCGTCCTCACAAGATGATCCATCCTTACTAGACGAAGCGTCTTCATAAGAAGAAGCTTCTTCACAAGATGATCCATCGTCACCAGACGAAGTGTCTTCACAAGAAGATCCATCCTCACTAGACGAAGCGTCTTCACCAAACAATACATCATCACCGAACGATACGTCTTCATCAGAAAATATGTCCTCTACTCCTGAGTATTTCCACTTATAAGGACCTTAACTTTTGACTCTGATATCTAAAAATTCCATACTATATACCGTTGGAAAGCTAGAAAGCTAAACTACAACTTTCTAGAAGACAACTTTGTTAAAATCTTCCTAATCAATACATTAAATTCATGAAAGTTCAGATCGAAGATTCAACTCTTAACTATTCATTCCTAGAAAATTTGCAGACTTCCATTTTCTAAAATCCAACACTTCAAATCTTTATTTCTAGTCTTTCTACTCCATTTTATACAACTCATTTACCACTATTTCACACTACCCCTAAATATACAAATCTAGTCAAAAATTATCGAAAGCCAAAAGTCGATGGTTTATCCTATTCACGTACTGCCACCATTCTCTGCATTTTCAACTATTGTCTATTTTTCTATCTTCTTTCTCTATCTAACTCCAAAAATTATTTATACATCACCTGATCACTAACAATCCATCAAATACTAAATAACACTATATCTATATTTTCCATCTCATTAACACTGTGTTCATGAATATGTACACATAAATGCCATGATTGTGCAGCTGACAATAATTCATCAAATTTATTTCATAAATCCCCAACTCTAAAGGATTTATTCACTACTTGTTGAAAACTTCAAAATTTTCAATTATCTCCAAACCTTAAACTCATGTAAATTCATGTATTCAACTATGTAAAATGACCAGCTTCTGGTTTTTCTTAGGGCAGTAGAAACTATTAGCTGTGGGGAAATGGTGTAGGATACGGAAAAGCAAAGTAATCTCTGGGGAGGTATTTGATGAAAAACTCTGTGTATTGGGAGAAAAGTTGAAGAAGGTGACTACAAAGAAGGAAGCTTAGGAAAATTAATTGAAGTACATCTTTCACATCACGTAGACTTTTAACTCTCAGAGCACAGCAACTTACTTATCTGAAAAATTATAAAAACAACTTAACTAAGTCAGTGACACTTGTCACTTTCCAAATTTCTAACTCTAACCAAGTCCCTTTGGAACTAATCTTTTTAACTCCAATCTTTACAATCCAATTATCTCCAAATATCATTGATTCCCATTTCCTATTTTTCAAAATTTTCTAAAAATTATTCCTAAATTCACCAAAATTCAAAAAAATACAACAATTCCACTAATCAATAAAATTTCTAATATAAGTAAATTCAAAATTCTCAAAATTCCCAAAAAACATAACTCAATTCAATTATACCCTAAATTATCCATGAATGCATGTATAATTATTTTCATGTGAAAAATTTCACTATTCACGTATATGTGTATGACATATTATGCATGAGCATGCAAAAATGCATTTCTAAACTATCATTAGTCACTCATATTTACTATTCTAACCTCCCCACAAGTAATGGGATGTTACAGGGGTCGATTTGAAGGAGATTGATGGAAGGAAAATGAGGGATCAGTTGGAGGGGCATAACTAGGTTATGAACACACCTTGAATTTTTAAGCATATCTTGAGCTATAAAGCTCCAAATGAGAAGTTTCTTATTTCAAAATAAAATAGAGGCATAGAACTACAATTGGCTTGAAGAAGTCAAATTGTGATGTTGGTGATGGGCTACTGTTGGCAAGCTACCCTTGTGAGATGACGGCAAAGTGAGGGTTCATTGGAATAATCCTATAAGAAAACCCACCCATGCTTTTCGACTCCGGAATGATAGTTAGACTTTGAAAATGGGCCCCAACATCTTGGGGTATCAGAGAGAGAGAGTTGGAATGTAGAAATACGGGTTAATAAAGATCACGTTTTTTACTCCGAATGTTGGGCTCTAGAAACGGGGTCCAGCATTGTTTGGTATCAGAGCGATTGTTGGGCTCCGATAACGGGGTCCAACAGAGTATGATTTGAGAATACTTTTCATTCTAAGCCCAGAAAACTAAGATACTTCTAGAAATGGGGCATCTTTATTTATGTTTCAATCAGACCAATAATCAGTTGCTTCTTCTCTAAGATAACCTCTTTTATCTTGTACATTCCATATTAAAATTGTCATGGAGTCATATAGGAGGTTAAAAACCCTTTAGTTTGCCTTCACTTTCTTCATCCCTAATCTTCTTCCGTTACTTAAGGTTGAGTCCATTTCCTATTCTTTTTGGTATGTAGGTTCCTCAGTTTCTTCTTCACTGAATAGGCTAGCAATACCATTCTCATTTTCTCCCACCTGCTTATTTTGTTAAGTATTGTTGTCTATATTAGAAGCTGTCTCCGGTATTTTAGATTCTCCATTTTAGTCTCTTGTATTAATGTATTAGCTTCCTTATTCATCTTGTTGAGACCCGATCCGGAGACCGGACCCCAACTGGAGAAGCGTATCACGAATACGAAAACGAAATGTAGAAAGGAAATCGAAAGCGGAAAAAACATAATAGTTTATTTCTCAAAAATTTTCACATTTTTTTTCACATTTCATGAACAAAATCCATACTTCTTAAACATTTTTCAAAACATGCAATGCATCACACTTAGAAACAAACAAGAACACATAACACATCAATTGGTTTGGTTCGGTCCAAAACAGAACGTACTGCACATTCCCGCATAGCGGTCCTGTGCAGCCATGAACGGAACGTACTACACCTTCCCACATCGCGGTCCGGTGTAGCCATGACTTATGGGAGTCCGAGATCGGAACTCCAGTGTCACTAGCGGGCAGCCGGGAGAAGGCTTTAAAATAGACAAGTATGCACTCGTCCCACTTATGGGACCTGACCAAACCCACTTAACACACAGTTCGAAACCGAAAAATTCGGATTGCCCGAAGGCACTTTTCGAAAATCTTGATTTTTTTTCAAAATTTTCATATTTCCATATCATGTCGAACTTGACACATTCACAATCACATATCCAACATGAAATCTTATAGCAATTCGAATACAATTCAAATCATCAATTTAATCACATATCATACCAATCAAATTCATAACAATGAATGCAATAATTTCTTTAAATCATAAATCCAACATATACTAATTCACAATGCACATTTTCCAAATCATTCAAATAATACGAAATCAATGAATTTCATAAACCTTGCATTTTCTTAAAATCATTCCGAAAACAAGGAATTTATTCCTTCGAAATCAAAATTTTCAAACATTTTCGTAAACAATAATTTATAAAAGTTTTGCTTCTTGATTTTTCAAAAACGCATACTTAGCTTAAAATTCAATAAATAAACATACTACCCATCTCGAATCGATGCTAAAAGCTGGTCCAAATCGTCAATTTGTCCATTGCTTCTTTTCTTCTTCCAATTTAAAATTACCTAAACCAATTCACCCAAATTCAACATCATA
>JANIJH010053017.1:0-10071 GCA_024520975.1 Erythroxylum areolatum | reverse complement strand
AATGTATCAAGGACTTCATTAATTCGATTTAAGATCATTATCAATTCATAAAGAACATGAACATTTAACAAAAATTCCTTTTATTAATCATAAAGAATTGTACAATAAGTGCTAAAGATGATTGCCTTTAGAGCACTTCTCTAACAAATTTTTCTTTCTTCCTTTAGCTAATTGATATGTTTGACATTGCTATATAACCTTAGACACATCCTGCTTTAAAAAGGGACAATAAAAATGATCTTCAATCATTATGATGGTTTTATCTCTTCAAATGTGCTTTGATGCCAAATTAATATAGGCCAAATAAAAGAATTATTCACTAGTAGCTAAAAGCACAAAATTAAGAAGTATGGATAATATTAGGTTGCTGAAATATTAGGGTTCAAGGTTGAATTTTGGCTAAGAATCTAGAATTTTCAGATTTTATAAAGCTGGGAATTTAAGATTTGAATTGCTGGAAATTTAGACTTAGGATTTTAGGTTTAATATAATTGGAATATAGGTCTGAGATGGATAGAATGTAGGTTTAAGAGGGCTGGAAATTGGGTTAGGGTTGCTGGAATTTTGTGAAGAACACAAAAACTAGACAGTAGAAACTAGGAATCACTCCTAAGGTCTAAGTATCACTCTTAGAAGAAAGAATCACACCTTCTAGTTGAAAACGCTCAAGTTGTAGAAAATTTCCAGATTGTTTGTTGTTAATGAAAGACTAAGTACATATATATAGTGTTCTTAAAATCCTTATTCTAGTAGGAAAAGGATTTCTAATTTAAATCCTAATATAATAGAAATTCTATAAGTCCTATACAACTAGGATAACATATCTAAAGTATAATAACATAATACTACTTGATTATTATAAAGAGATCCATCAGGGCTTAGAAGTGAAACTATTATGTTATTGTTTCTTCTTATTAAGATAACATTATAAAAGAAGTTTATGTTTCCATCATCATCACTCAACCATTACACCCTTGATCTTTATGTGATTAAGGATACATGATTTTCAAGAGCCTAAATGTAACTTTGTACAACACATTTTTAGTTTTGCTTTAGGATAATATTATTGGGGTTTACAAAGAGTTTACTTGATGCTTAAATGAGGAAGACTTTTATAGTTTGAATGTACACTAATGTATTATTAGCGCTTAACTTGTTCAACTTCTTTTTCCTTGATAGCTTATAGTGCCCTCATATATTTGAATACTTTAAATCCATTAGATGTAGTTTGCAAATACTTAGTAACTCCCTCTTCAAATCCCTCTATGTTTAAAAGATAGCTATTGAACCTGAAGGGAAATTTTCTCTGGAAATAGATGTGTTTATTTGAATTTCTATTAGAGAATGGTCAAAGGTGAGTTGGTTACTAATGTGGGCCTTGTTTAAAGGGATTTGGTCAATTATAGAGCATTCAAAGTCAATTTAAAACCCTTAGTTTCATATGACTATAAATTTTTATTGAAGCCTCCCAAGATGATGCAATGGGTTGAGATATTGGGGTGAATACTTTTGAGATCATTCCAAATTGAATTCATTTGAAAACCAAGGTTAGTAGTATAAAAATATCTAATGTTAGAAACTATTAAACATTATGGAAATTCAACTATCATGTGTATAAATTTGATAAAGTATCTACTATATATGATCTTCATCAAATCTGGTTTATAGGCCATAATGATTCTTCCTTTGAAATGGATTTAGTGATTGGTAACATTGATCAAAGAGTTTCCAAAAAAACCAAAGGCACTCTTTGAGCTTATTGTACTTTATTTTTGTTTTAAGCAAACCTATTATCAATGGTTTCTTTGTGCTTATTACTTCTTAGGGGAATTGATACCCTTAATATTCCAAACCATTATGGACATAAGAGGGACTAGTGTTGAAGGCTACCCTGAGCCTTACTCTTTGCATTCCTTTTTGGTCTCTTTTTACTACTAAGTGTGATAACTTAACTTTAGCTTTATATCTAATGCTCATCTTCAAGTTCTTTGTGTTTTGCCTAGGATTAAATATTACTAAGCATAGGAGTTCATTCATTAGAAGGATTCTATCTGTTTACAAAAGTCAATTTCCCATCCTTCATTACTTTATCTTCCTTTATTGCAATCATTGCCTGCATACTAACAACTTCCAACATAATTAGGATTGGTTCATAGTAGTTACATGGGACTTGTCTTGAGAAAAGACCATATTCTTTACTTCTTGACATGGAATAGACTTATTTTTCATTACTATAGATGAGACATTAGTATCAGTAACCGATGGGGATATTACCCCCCAACCCCAATAATTCATTAAACTTCCTAATGTTAAACTTTTTACTAGTTGGTTTCCACATGCTTTTTCCTTTGTTTTAAGGTGGGAAGAGGGCTCCCATTGGTATGTGACTGAGATATTAGTTTCCGTTAAGCTCCCTTCTTCATTGAATCTTTTGAATCTTAATGTTTCTAGTAATGCTTTCTCTAAATTAACTTCAATATAAATTCTTGCATATCCAATATGACTAAGAGTTATTGTGTTTTCGTTTATACAATGAGTTCTAAATAAAGTTGATAAGATAGCTTAGTCGAATTTTAAAACAAGATTCTAGAGAAATATTATTGAAATGAATCCATATTGGAATCAGTTCATACTAACTCTATCCAAGTCATTTTAGCTTCCCATTTCTTTACTAAGACCTCCCATTAACATACCAAGGTCATTGCTTCAATCTTTTGACCGTATTAGACTTGTTGTTGGATTTAAACAAAACAAGTCTTTATTAAAAATTTCTCTAACCTTAATTTGTCCATCTAGTTCAGTCTAATCCTTCATTTAGGGGGAAGAAGCCCTCTTATCACAATAGTAACCAACAAGGGCACTAGATCACCTTTAAAAATATTTCTAACACACTTCAAGTGGCAGGGATATCACCAACAGGTCTTCTTTATCTTAAGGAAAAATTTTTAGTTTAGCTTAATGTATTACATCCATAACGACTTGACACCATACTTTTCTTGAGAGAGTTGAGTCTTACTAAATGATAGGTGAAATCTAAGAACTAAGAGGAGCTTTGACTAGGGGATTTAGGTTAAAAGAGAGAGAAGAAAAGGGGTTAAAAAAAGTAAGCCTAAAGGAGGAGTTACATCTAGAGGTTGAAACATTTGAGTTTAAAGTCCAAGAGGATTTAGTAAGTTCACGATGTTAAAGGCTAGGGAGGTGCTTGAGTTGAGGATTCAAGTTAAAAGAAGAGGAAGGAAAGGAATTAACTTGAGAATGTGAAATTAGGCGAGTTAATTTTGGAGGTTGGATCGTAAAAATACAGGAGGGAGAAAGGAAGGTTGGATGGTAGAAACATGCGATGGATAAAGGAAAAGAGATGAACATGTTAGAGTTGCAACATTCTTTATGAGCAAGGACGATGCCAAGAAGCAGAGTTCCTACCCAGTTAAGTTATTAGAAACATTAACTAAATTTAGAGATAAAACAAGCATGGAGTCAAAGTAATGCTAAAGCAAGAAAGAGAGATGTTGAAAGGAGAAAAGAAGTAAGGGGATTTTATCTCCCAAAAAGTCAGGGAATTTTTTATAATTATTATATTTTGATACCACTTATAACTTAGTTTATTTAAAGTAGCTCCCATAAAACCCAATAAGATAAACGATATTATTAAACTATATAAAGAAAAAAATATCAATAGTTCTTAGATATATGAAATAATTAAATATGTTATAAAGATTTATGACCCTAAAATAATTAAAGAGACTATTTTATTGTTGTTAATTAGTAATAATTTTGAAGTTTTATGGCAAGATAAATTGAGATTTGAAAATGTCACTTTCACTTATCAGTCATTAATTTGTAAGAATGAACATGATTGAATTTAAATAGATTAGATACTAATTCCATACTCTATGTCCAACTGAAATATTAGATAAATAAAATGATTAAACTATACGTTATAAACATGTATAGATATATTGAGTTATACCAATTTGAAACTCTTAATATTTAGGTGGACATGGTATGTTGTTATTAAAGGTCAATTTATAATTGTAAATTATTTAATTAGATAATTAAAAATAAAAATTTTAGTTATTGAAGTAAATCACTTGTTAATATAGAAATCCGATATGATATGTAAACTACACAAGAAGGGGGGTTGAATTGTGTAATATTTTCGAAAATATAATCTTTTGAGACTTCTTGAATTTCTTTACGAAAATTCAAATGATTACTAAAATACTTTGCTAAAGTTGATAAGCAATGCAATTACAAGTAATATTATCTACTTCATCTAACAATAAGAAAATTAAAAGTAAGGGTTAGAGAATAGACACTATGATTTTATACTGGTTCATCCCAAACCTTGGGCTACGTCCAGTCCTAAGAGTTAGTTTGAGATTTTACTATAGTCTTCAACTTTACAAATATTCTTTCTATGCTTACAGAGCCTCTTCAGGCCTCTCTTACAAAGTATTCTTTATTACCTGTATTAGCCTCTCTAGGCTCTAGCCTTCCTTTCTCTCTCTAAGAAAAGTATTTTTGAGCTTTAGGTTATAGATATATTCACTCATTTCTTTTGCACTTTGAATACAGAATATTTGTTAATGTAAAAGCATTCGTTATTTTTTTTAGTCTTCGACTAGAACTGGTATTTATAGCCTAAGTCTCTAACTATCTTCTTAAAAACTGCATCTTGAATCTTCTAGAAATGGTTATTAGTTAAGTCCTGTAACTAACTCCAACTAACTAACTGTCTGACACTCTTGAATATCTTCCTTTTGCATCGTTTGGAATAATGCTTCTTCTGTTATTATGTTTTGTTTGTTATTCTGCTTCGTCTATTATGCTGCTTTGTTTATTGTTGCGCTTTGTCTGTTGTTACACTTCGTCTGGTATTGTGCTTTTGTCTAGTGTTACGCTTTCGTCTTGTGTAGTGTTTCGTCTTGTATAGCGCTTCGTCTTGTGAAGCGCTTTGTCTGGCGTTGACCGTGCACCTTCTGAGTTGACTAAGTGTTACTTACATTTTTCTGCACACTTAACAAACTTATAAAAAAAGTTCATACATTTCTAAGATTATTATTATTTGATTTTCATCAAAATTAATAAAAGTGAAGTCCTCTTGACTTGACAATCTCCCCCTTTTTGATGATAACAAATAATCATAATTTTAGAAGATAAAATGATATTTATAGACGAATAGACGAATAGTATTCTGACAAATAATAAAGCAAAAAATATAAGAAAAGAATTGCATACAAGATATATACAGTGCTTTCTATCTGCTTTCTATCTTCTCTTCTCGTTCTCCTCTTTTTCTCCTTCTCCCCCTATTTTTTATAATAAAAAAGATTGCTCATCGTAGACGCTTCAGAACTTCAGAAAACATACGCTGCATGTTAGTATGGATCGTCTTGAGGTCTTGTTTAATAGTAACCTATAATAGTGCTACTTCCTCATGAAGATCACCCACTGAGTTGGCTAGTTCATCAACCTTAATATGAACTTCCTCAATTTCTTTTGCTAATGCTTCCTGAACTTCCTTCTGATTGTGACTTGCTTTTGTCCAATTTATGAAATGCTTTAAGGACTCTGGATTATCAGTAGGATCTTGTTGTATTTCACTAAGTAGATGAAGGTTTCAACAGCAGATGGTTCTAAAGGTAAGACATCTAACTCAATAATTTTGATAGAGGGTAGATTGAAGGGTTGTTTTCCTTTTGGGAGATCAAGATCATCAGGTCTAGGTAGTTTCAAAATTGGTTGCCCAAGAAGGTGTAACACATGCTTGATTAAAGGTATGAAACCTAAAGGTTTGAAATGCATGAACAAATGCATAAAAGTTTGTAAGTTAAAATTGATACCTTCAACTATGATACTTCTGTACTATCCTTCTTTCACTTTGCCAACTACCATGAAGTGCTCAACTGTGATTGAAACTCCAAATTTACTTCTTGATGCTTTTGAAATGTAGTGTGAAACATAGATACCTCTAGGTTGAGCCGCATTACATGCATCATCTATGTTCTTCACAACTACTTGAATTTACTCTTCTGTAATATCATCTTTATTTCCCTAAGGAAACATCTTCTTTTTCCCTTTTTCTTCATTTCTCACAAGGGTTGAACATTTTGGTTGAATATATGGCACAATTTTTATCGATGTTCTGTTCATAATAGGATAGATTATATAACGATCTTTTGAAAACTTCAATGGATATGGTTCTGCCTTCTCATCTCGCAGAATACCATATAATCTTCATTCTTCATGACTTAGAATATGTATTGTTTGAGCATTAATTAGTATCGGTTTGACTAATACCTTGATTGACTTTTTCGAAGGTTCTCTAATAATATTTGAGCTTTTTCTTCGAACAAGTACTGGTTTTTCTATAATCTTCATTCTCAAATCCTTTTTGTTGATTGGCTGAGAAGGATTATAAGGTTCCAATTGATGTTCAACTATTTTCTCCTTCTGTTGAACATCAAATGAAGATACCTTTTTCTGACTGGGCTTCACCTTCTTTTGTTCTTTTGCCGGTTTAAATGAAGGTTGTTGTTGAGGCTTCTTCCTCTTAAATACCAATTTCCTTTTAATTTTTGTCTCTCTAGATTATTTTTTCGATTGGCTTTGCAAAATAGAGACAATTAATCTGGTAGGTTGCTGTCTTTTCTCTTGCTTTTCATAATCTCCATTAAGAATCAGAGATTTCCTCTTCTTCTGTTCTTGTTGTCATAAGGTCAATATCTTAGTGAACTTATTGACTGTTTGGATTTTTCTGATTGAAGTGTCTCTGTCTTTCTCTTCAATGACACTTGTTGTGATGATTGTTGAACCCGACTTTCCTCTTTCTGTAGAATCATCTTAGACTATATTAGTTCATCAGATGATTTCTCTATCTTTTCTTCTACGAATTTCTTCCTGTTGATCGAGGTTTTGTTTTTCTTGCAGATGTACCACGTTCACTTCTGCCCTATCTTACTATTAACTCCCCCTTAGACCTTGCTTTGGGTGTAGAACCTTTATCTGCCTCATCATAAAACTTTATCCCCATTCTGTGAATAGTTGTGGCATTAATAATGCTCTTCACATCCATCTTTACCTTGTTACCTCTGTCGAGAAAGATTCTTGATTCTCTAAAAATCCTTGTCAACAGCATTTCATACAGTAAAGAGCTAGAATCTTCCTTTGACTTCATCATGCACTTCAAAATTAAGTACGGAAGATTAATGGGGGTTGATGATTCAATAGGTGATACAGACAATGTTCATCGTTCATTGTCACAGCGTCCTTTAAGCCTAATCTTGGTAGAATACAGTGAAGAAGCTGTGAATGTAGAACCCTAGCCTTCGGAATAAGGGTTGCCGCCTTCTTGACTTCTAGATCACTACTGCCATAGAGTTGTTGATTGATGTGCATTCTATCTACACAATTTTGAGTAATCCATTTTGTATTGTTAAATAGCTTTACTGCAATACTAGGACAACCATTGACCCTTTTGATAGTATCTTGCATCATGATAACCGCCAATCCATCTACCATTGATACTAAGGTGTCGTCCATCACCTTTTCATTCTTCCAAAACTCATATATCTCATTCAAATAGACCTTTTCATGAATCTTGAAGAAGTTTTTCCAGCCAACTGCTTCAATCTTTGGTTCAATGTCCATCTAATTTTCCTTCAATGATTTGAAATCAACATGTCGCCCATAGATAAGCAATTGCTCCATTTGTGATTTGTAACAAATAAAAACTAAACATGCAAAAGTATTTCGCTCAAGGTAGCGATGTTAGTCTCTAAAAGTAAGAATATAAGATGAAAAGAAATTGAAGCTTAGAACAGAGTATTGAGTCGTCTTGGTTGAGAGCACTAGACAAGTCGGTTTTAAAGTATTTCAAGAAAATTCTAGAGAAGAAGGTAGTTTAGAATCTTGAGAAGATTTTCTTCGTATACCTACTCTTGAAAAGTTAACGTTCATAACTTACCGTTACTATTTACTTGAAAACTTATGACTTTTTATCTTCTTCTTGTATGAATCGTTTGGGTCATGACGTGTCAGACAAATGGTCATTTAGCATTACCATATTCAAGTTTCATCTGATTTCCTTAAATCTATCTTCACACAAAGGTTTAGTAAAGATATCCACCCATTGTTGATTCGTCTCAACAAATTGTAGACTAATGATTCCTCTCTGTACATAGTCTCGTATAAAATTATGTCTAACTTTAATATGCTTTGCCCTCGAGTGTTGTATTGGATTCTTTGATAGATTGATAGCACTTGTGTTATCACCAAAGATTGGAATTTGATCTTCTTGTATGGAGTAATTTTCTTGTATGGAGTAATCTTCCAACTGGTACTTAATCCATAATGTCTGTGAGCAACAACTTGTAGATAAAATGTATTCAACTTCTGCAGTAGATAGAGCAATTGAACTTTGCCTCTTACTTGACCAAGAAATAAGATTATGACCAAGAAAGTGACAACCTCCACTTGTACTCTTTCTATCAATTCTATCTCCAGCATAATCAGCATCACAGTAGCCAATTAACCTGAAATATTTACCTTTCTCATACATTAAACAAAGATCAGTAGAACTTGCCAAATATCTCAATATTCTTTTAACAGCAATATAATGAGATTATCTAGGATCTATTTAAAATCTTGCACACAAACAAATACCAAACAATATATCAGGTCTGCTTGTAGTTAGATAAAGTAAAGAACCAATAATTCCTCTGAAGAGGGTTTGATCAACCTTCTTACCTACTTCATCCTTAGATAAGAGAATTGAAGGATGCATAGGAGTTAACATAGGTTTAACCTTCTCCATTTAATGTTTGACTAACAGTTCTTTGATATATTTCTGTTGATGAATAAAAATATTTTCTTCGGTTTGCTTAATTTGTAAACCAAAAAAGAATTACAATTCACCCATCATACTCATTTCAAATTCATTTTTCATAATATTTTCAAAATTGGAACATAGTTTCTTAGAAGTTGCACCAAAAATAATATCATCTACATATATTTGTACTATAATGAAATCATTTTTGATACATTTCCTAAACAGAGTCTTATCTACTTGTCCTCTAATAAAGTCATTTTCAATCAAACATAAACTTAGACGATCATACCAAGCACGAGGTTCTTGTTTTAATCCATACAAAGCTTTATAAAGTCTATAGACATAATTCGGTTTATCATTATCTTCAAAACCAGGAGGTTGCTTTACATAAACCTCTTCATCTATACAACCATTCAAAAAGGCACTTTTCACATCCATTTGAAACAGTTTTATATCATGAAAAACAAAGAATTTTAGTCTAGCTATAGGAGTATATGTTCATTATAGTCTATTCCTTCTTGTTGATTATAGCCTTGAACCACTAATCTAGCTTTGTTACGGTTTACTCTACCTCATTCATCTAGTTTATTTTGTAATACCCATCTAGTTCCTATGATAGACTTATTGGGTGGCTCAGGAACTAAAGACCAAACTTTGCTCCTAACAAATTGATTTAACTCCTCATGCATGGCTAAAATCCAAGCTTCATCTTGAAGAGCTTCATCAATTTTCTTAGATTCTAATTCAGAAATAAAAGCTACATTTGCCTATCTTCTAAATTTAGACCTAGTTCTCACTCCTTCTTAAGTTTCTCCTATAATTAGGTTTTCTGGATGAGAGGATTTATACTTCCAGTCTTTCCTAAGACTAAAGTTTTCAGGAATGTCCTCTTCCTTATCAGGTGGATCAACTAGTGGTGACATGTCTAGTTTATCAACTAAGGGAGCTGATAGAGTTTCATTATCAGAATCGTCTCTTCTATCTGGATAAGAATCATCATCAAACTTATCATGCATAGATTCTTCAACAAATTTAAAAATAAGATTATATACTCTATAAGCTTTAGAAGACATCAAATATCCTAGAAAAATTCCTGAATTGATTTTAGAATCAAATTTATCTAATTTTTCTTTTGTATTCAATATAGTGCATTTGCAACGGAAAGGATGGAAGTAAGAAATATTTGGCTTTCTTCCTTTCCATAACTCATATGGAGTTTTATTTAAAATAGGTCACAG